>JASANF010004391.1:0-25342 GCA_030248245.1 Trissonchulus sp. WLG1_4 | reverse complement strand
TAGACTCAAGCAATACGTAACTGAACGAAGACCTACGGCATAACGTATCGCCTTATATCCATAATTTTTGGTGTCATTTAAAAGCTCTCATGAGTTGTTTCATTTGAGAAAACTATAAAATCACAAAAAATGGCTCAAGTCAAATTAATACACACCTGCTTTTGCATTTTCTTTCCCGATCTTTATCATATAAAAGGTGCCGGATATGCTGATTATATATGGCATAACCGGCACCTTTTATGTGTAAACATACAACAAATTTGCAATAAAGGTGCCGGATGCTGTAACTTTTAGTTACACACTGAATGCAGCAATTTTGGTGTCATCAAACTCTCATGGAAGTTCTTCTTGAGCTATAAATCACAAAAATTGGTCTGTGCTCAACGCGCTACAGCACCCGGCACCTTTCGCATTTTTCTCCCGCGCACCCCTCCAATCATATAAAAGGTGCCGGATATGCCATATATATGGACAAACCGGCACCTTTTATGTGCTAAAAACATAGAAAGGGGAATTCGGGAAAAAAAGGTGCCGGAACGCGCCGGAACTTTTATATACACACTGAAATTGCACAATTTTGGTGTCATTTAACAGCTCTCATGAAAGTTTCTTTCATTTGAGCTATAAATCACAAAATTCGGTCAAGTCAATGTTAAGTTACAGATCTGTCATTCTTCCCCACCCCCTTTTATCATATAAAAGGTGCCGGGATGCCATATATATGGCATAACTGGCACACCTTTTGTGTGCTAAATAGGAGAAATTTTGTAAAAGGTGCCGGACGCGGAACTTTTATTCGGCGGCACATGAAATTGCATAATTTTGGGTCATCAGCTTGATGAGTTTCTTTCATTTTTATAAATTTGGTCAAATCTACGTGAAGTTACAGCACCTGCTTTTGCATTTCCTATCTCTAATAGTCATAAAAGGGTGCCGGATATGCCATATATATGGCATAACCGGCACTTTGGGTGCTAAACATAAACGGGAATTTGAAAAGGTGCCGGATGCTGTAACTTTTATAGTACACACTGAAATTGCACAATTTTGGTGTCATTTAAAAGCTCTCATGAAGTTCTTTCATTTGAGCTATAAATCACAAAATTGGTCAAGTCAATGCTAAGTTTCAGCACCCGCACCTTTGCATTTTTCTTCCTGATCTTTATCATATAAAGGTGTGCCGGATATGCCATATATAACCGGCACCTTTTGTGTGCTAAACATAGGAGCATTTGAAAAAAGGTGCCGGGAAAATGTGAAACTTAGCATAATATAATATGCTATTAGTGTTGTCTTAATACTAGTTAGTTTTTCTTAATGGTCCACAAATTCAGATTAACTGGATTAGATTAAATTAGAAAATGTCGACTGAAATAATGAACTATGTCGAGTTATTGTAGTTGGAATTCAGTTAATCTAATCACATTAATCTGATTTTTTTGCGGAACAGCCCCTTAGCGTCGGTTAAGGCAGATTTCGCGGGAGACGGCAAAGAAGCCCTGGATTTATGGGTCTTCTAAGAGTAGGGTACACTCATTACCGGTCTGTATAATATGTAATGTATTCGAAATCAAGTCATTTAAACGGTATTTGCACCTTGGTGCCGGATTTACAAAAAGTGCCGGGTTATGCAACTTGGGCCGAAAGTTCTGACACGTGTCCAGTTAACCAAATTTGGCCTAAAAACTGAGCAATTTCCAATTTTTTTCTCTCGGGGCCCCAGACCCCTGCAACATGCGGTCAGTGATTTACGCTTATGCGGTATTTAAGTGTTAAATTGATACAAAAGTGATTTTAACTTATTGCAAAAAATCGAAAAGTCCGCTGAAAAATAGGTTCTGGGAACGCAATGAGATGAATGAAAATGAGAACGTAAATTTCGGTTAAAAACATTAGTATATATAGGAAATGTGTTTCAATAAAAAAGAACAAGTGATCGTAAAAAAGAACACTCAAATATAAAAAAGAATAATTTTGAGCAGCGGTCGATTTGAAAAAAATGTCCTCAACCCCTTCGCTTGAGGGCTGATCCCTCATGGGTTCTCGTAGCGGTTCATTTTGTGCGGCTAGTCACAGGAACCTCCAAAGCTCCACTGTAGATGGTTTCGAAAAAATTTCAATATTCAATTTTTTTCCTCTGGGCTCTCGACGAGATTTTCGCATGAGAATAAAGGCGTCCGCGCGCAGACCGTACGCCGATTCCGATTGGAACGCCGCTTTGGATGCGTCCCGCCCAAAACAGTCAGTCAACAGGTCTACTGTGAAAGCACGGGGTGGGGCTTTTGTGAACCATCCGGCCAATCAGAATCCTATGCTGCCGGATAACAGACGGCTGGGCACTCACAAAACTACTTCAAGTTGAACATGTATCGCAAAAACTACAGACTGTTTTTTCGATTACGATATTCTATTTTATTCGAAACGAAAACAATTGGGCTGGGTATTTACAAAAGGTGTTTAACTTTCGTCTCGGTCTAATAAAAATGCTCGTTTCGAATGATATAGGGAATATTTCGTAACGAAACATTACGTATTCTATATATGTATATTTATACACTATGTTCGACGAGAACTGAGTTCAAATTAAACTAGCTTTGTCTGAAACTTTGACTGCGAGATCTTGCACTTTTGTGAACCCCAGCCATCAAGCTTATACCTAGAACTCGTTATCAGAACTACAACTAAGTCCAAGTAGGTTAGCCTAGCTCAACTCAAGTGAAATCGATCAATTATATACTTTTTGTGGATTTTTTTGACTTTCCACCATTTTTTGTGTTTATGAGACTTTGGAGCTACTCAGCAGGAAAATGTGTTCAGGAAGCAGTACCAAATCGTTTTATCCACAGCGCATTTTGCCCGGAAAGTACCCGACAATTAGGTTAGGCTCTACCTACAATGTTCCGCTCCTCATATAAAAGAGTTGTTGATGCACTATTTCAAGCTAGAGTTCAACGATAAAGCTAATCCAATTTATACTATTTTGTGTAATACTTTTACTCGAATTATTTTTCACTACTTGAAAACCAAACTAGACTTATCTACAGAAAAAATACAGTCAGAAAACATTTCTTTATTTTGAACACTAAAGAAAGCAACTAAATTAAACCAAAATCATTTTACAAAACAGAGACATCCCCCCACTTGGTGTTTCATATTTTTTTAGAAACTCCGAGTTTTCTCAAGTCACGTGAGCTATACGCGACCCAGACTCTTTCCCCTGCGGGCTCAAGGGGTTCAATCATATATTTTCAAGTCAACCACAGTTTAACGGGGGGCTTTTGTTTCTCCCCCAGATTTTTTTCATTTTGGTACAAGGGGCAAGAAAAATTAGTGCCACGGTACAAAGGGCAAGCAAAATTGTTATAAAATTTGCTCTCAAATATGGGCATTTTTAGCAAATTGATGCGATTTCTATGTAACTTTTGGCGAAAGTTTTTAAAAATCGCTAATTTTTCGCCGAAACAAGGTATTTTGGCAACAGTTTTTAAAAAATCGTTAATTTTTTTGTCTGACTTGGTAGAAGGGGCAGTCAAAATGTTGGTAACAGGACCTCGAGGATTAGACCTAGTGTTACTGTATGAAGTCAACTCTACCCGCCATTCTGCATAATAATATGCAAATTACCTCCGGCACCGGATAATTGTTGATCTCGATGATTTTATTGAGATTGCGAGTGATCACTTTGGTGACCTCGTGCAGACGCCGCGAAATCATAGTTACCATCTGACCCCACGAACATGTTCAGTACAATGAAAGCGAGATTACACATGGCTGTCGCAAAAATAGAAACTACTTATTACGCTTATTAACTACTAATCAATTAGTTACTAATTACCACTCTAGAATAATCATTATTATTATCAAATAAATACTACTTAAAATTAAAACTAGCTACTACTACTTAGTATTTAATAATCAAATTACCCTTAATACATACTAACTACTCATTCCATTACTTACTACTTAGTACTTAATAAACAATAATAACCAAATATTACTCTAATTACTTCTTAGCAATTAATAATCGGACAAATCAATGATCATTTAGTATACAACTAGGTTAACCAATACTTCAGTTATTAATGTAGTTAAGGGACCAGTAAAAAAATCGTTAACGTAAAAAAATCTATTCAATATAAATTTTTCTTCGTGCACGAACTAAACCTAACAGTGTTTTTTTTTTCGTCAAAAATTTTGCGTCGTCTGACGCACATGCCCAAATTTTTTTGCGTCATTTTGAAAAAAAGTGCGCAGAGCGGTTATAATGCTATTTAAGCGCGTGTTTTAGGTGAAAATCACTTTATTATGGCACTGGCCGTCCTCACTTACGATTTTGGAATTTTAAAAAATTTTCTGAAAAAATTTTAATTTCTACTTTTAAGCAGCGTACCTCGAAAAAAAGTTGGGGGGGAATGGCGTTTTGATTTTTTGTAATGGGTTAAAATGCACTATTTTCAATATTAACATACAAATGTGAAGTGAAAACGGAAGGCCACGTTGGCAGACGTTGCAGGGGTCTGGGGGCGGCAGCCCCCAGGAAAAAAATTTGGAAAATTTTTTGACTTTTAGGCCAAATTTGATCAATTGGAAACGTATCGGAAAATTTTTTGGCCAAGCAATAAAGCAAAAGGGGAAAAATTCACTGTGAAAAAAAGTAAAAATGTGTAAAAAAATTCACTGGAAAAAAAATTCGGGAGGGGTGGCGATTCCGCCCATCTACCCTTCCCTGGGTACGCCATTGCCTTGCCCATTTAGAATGTGCGAAAGCTGAGCTTAACTTATAAATTCTGGTTTCTGAGAGTCGGCGACTTAAACTATGGACCTGGGCGTGGCGTCTCAGCATCTATAAATTTATGTTTTATTCGATACGCTTCGTAGTGCGGTATCCAAGAGGGACTTAAATATTACGTCTAGGTATTTTGCTGATCACGTTAATTTCGGTGTTGTTGAGAAAAGCTAAGCAGAGTTTTGAATTTTAGCAGACTGAAAAAGACTACAAGGATGCAATTTTGCTTGAAAAAGTACAAAACGGGAACTGCAGTAGTTGCAGGGGTCTGGAGGCGGCAGCCTTCAGAAGCCATTATCTGGTGTTTTGGGATGGAACTTAACTCAGTTCCCCTGGAAACTGCCTCATTACGCCAAATTAAGCTGGCAGGAACTGAACTAAACACTGTAAACACGCAGCTAATTTCAGCAGATATATATATATATATATATATATTATATATATATATATATATAATATAAAAAATATCCAAACTCTGATACTAGCGGGACAAATACCTATTGGCATTAATTGATGCTTTTAAGAAACTTGCTGGGTGTGCCATGCTTCGACACGATTTATTCTAATCATGATCTTAATCATTACTAATCATAATAGTTTGTAAACTGTCATTGAAACCAGCTGTAGCTGCATACCGATTAAGCTTGAAACGTTAGACACATCAGAAAATTTTACAAATTTGATGGTTTTGACGCAATTTTGGAAAATTTTTCAAAATTTTCGCGACAAAAATGCTATTTTAGGCACTTTTTGGCCAAAATCAGCTATGACATCTTTCAGCCTCGGCCGAAAAAAAGTGCGTCACGGGGACGCACATGGCCAATAAAAAGTGCGAAATTTCAGAAAAAAAGTGCGGCGTTTCGCACTTTTTGACGCAAAAAAAAACACTGGTATGACTGGGGCAGCTGAAGAAAATTTGGATATAACTTTCAAAAATTGGGGATTATCAAATATTGTATTTATATAAATTGTACTTTGAAGCTGTAAAATATATATATATATATATATATATATATATATATATATATATATATATATATATGCTCAACTCAGCAATTTTCACTCAGGTATCGATGTGCGAATTAAAAAAATCAAGTATATATAATCCGTATAATAATTTACAGTTTATTTATTCACCATACCAGTGTTTTTTTTTTGCGTCAAAAAGTGCGAAACGCCGCACTTTTTTTCTGAAATTTCGCACTTTTTATTGGCCATGTGCGTCCCGTGACGCACTTTTTTTCGGCCGAGGCTGAAAGATGTCATAGCTGATTTTGGCCAAAAAGTGCCTAAAATAGCATTTTTGTCGCGAAAATTTTGAAAAATTTTCCAAAATTGCGTCAAAACCATCAAATTTGTAAAATTTTCTGATGTGTCTAACGTTTCAAGCTTAATCGGTATGCAGCTACAGCTGGTTTCAATGACAGTTTACAAACTATTATGATTAGTAATGATTAAGATCATGATTAGAATAAATCGTGTCGAAGCATGGCACACCCAGCAAGTTTCTTAAAAGCATCAATTAATGCCAATAGGTATTTGTCCCGCTAGTATCAGAGTTTGGAATAGGAGAATTCTATTATATATATATATATATATATATATATATGCTGAAATTAGCTGCGTGTTTACAGTGTTTAGTTCAGTTCCTGCCAGCTTAATTTGGCGTAATGAGGCAGTTTCCAGGGGAACTGAGTTAAGTTCCATCCCAAAACACCAGATACATGGCTTCTGAAGGCTGCCGCCTCCAGACCCCTGCAACTACTGCAGTTCCCGTTTTGTACTTTTTCAAGCAAAATTGCATCCTTGTAGTCTTTTTCAGTCTGCTAAAATTCAAAACTCTGCTTAGCTTTTCTCAACAACACCGAAATTAACGTGATCAGCAAAATACCTAGACGTAATATTTAAGTCCCTCTTGGATACCGCACTACGAAGCGTATCGAATAAAACATAAATTTATAGATGCTGAGACGCCACGCCCAGGTCCATAGTTTAAGTCGCCGACTCTCAGAAACCAGAATTTATAAGTTAAGCTCAGCTTTCGCACATTCTAAATGGGCAAGGCAATGGCGTACCCAGGGAAGGGTAGATGGGCGGAATCGCCACCCCTCCCGAATTTTTTTTCCAGTGAATTTTTTTACACATTTTTACTTTTTTTCACAGTGAATTTTTCCCCTTTTGCTTTATTGCTTGGCCAAAAAATTTTCCGATACGTTTCCAATTGATCAAATTTGGCCTAAAAGTCAAAAAATTTTCCAAATTTTTTTCCTGGGGGCTGCCGCCCCCAGACCCCTGCAACGTCTGCCAACGTGGCCTTCCGTTTTCACTTCACATTTGTATGTTAATATTGAAAATAGTGCATTTTAACCCATTACAAAAAATCAAAACGCCATTCCCCCCCAACTTTTTTTCGAGGTACGCTGCTTAAAAGTAGAAATTAAAATTTTTTCAGAAAATTTTTTAAAATTCCAAAATCGTAAGTGAGGACGGCCAGTGCCATAATAAAGTGATTTTCACCTAAAACACGCGCTTAAATAGCATTATAACCGCTCTGCGCACTTTTTTTCAAAATGACGCAAAAAAATTTGGGCATGTGCGTCAGACGACGCAAAATTTTTGACGAAAAAAAAAACACTGGGGCCATATGGGGTGAAAAGTTTAGAGGGGGGTGCTCTTAGGCCAGGGGGGTGCTCTTAGGCCACATTTTAGGGAATTTTGCCCCGGATCGACTAAAAATGCAGTAAAAAATGCAAAAATTTTGTTTGAGCGAAATTGAGTGAAAACTGGCAGCTTTTTGCGAATTCTTGCCCTTGCCCCTCGATTTGTTTTAGATGATGGTCTCAACCCATCAATATGTATGATATTATGGAGGTCTTGTAACGAAATTTTGAATGCTCTTGTATCCTTTGTCTGGGGAGTCTGTGGAAGCGTCCTGCCTGATTTGAGATTTCAGGACAGACTCTGGTCGACAGGCCGAAAAGTTGCAAATAAACCTTTTGAACTTTGCAAAAAGTTAAAATTTTCAAGAAAAAATTGGTATATTTTGCGTTTTCGTGATTTCAAGTCTTCCAAACGTTAGGACATGCCGCTCTAAAATTTCGACAAATTCGAGACCCGACTCCCCCCTGTGAGACTTAGACCTCGTGTATATGTATTAGCTACAACTATATATAGTTTTCATGAAACCTGGTCCTAAAATTGTCTACTGTCATTCATAATTATTATTAATTCATAATTATTCATAATTAATTATTAATCGATTAAGTTATTATGTTACTATGTTAATATGTTACTATTTATAGATACGAGTCAGAGGGTCGGTATCGCACCAAAATGCCGGCACAGAAGCTGTGGTACGCCGTGATTGAGTCCCAGGTTGAGACCGGCACGCCCTACATGCTCTACAAGGACGCCTGCAACAAAAAGTCCAACCAGAAAAACCTGGGCACTATCAAGTGCTCCAATCTGTGTACGGAAATAGTGGAATACTCGGACGAAAATGAGGTCTGTGGTCGTGGAAGCCCGGTTCATACTTGTCCTTATGTCCTTGTTTTTTTGTCCCTAAGCGTTTCCAGAACAACTGGGCTAGAAATAGTAGCCGTTTTTTTGCATGAATTAAGGAGGGGTTAGGTTTAGTTCGTGCACGAAGAAAAATTTATATTGAATAGATTTTTACGTTAACGACTTTTACTGGTCCCTTAGCTACATTAATAACTGAAGTATTGGTTAACCTAGTTGTATACTAAATGATCATTATTGATTATTAATTGCTAAGAAGTAATTAGAGTAATATTTGGTTATTATTGTTTATTAAGTACTAAGTAGTAAGTAATGAATGAGTAGTTAGTATGTATTAAGGGTAATTTGATTATTAAATACTAAGTAGTAGTAGCTAGTTTTAATTTTAAGTAGTATTTATTTGATAATAATAATGATTATTCTTGAGTAGTAATTAGTAACTAATTGATTAGTAGTTAATAAGCGTAATAAGTAGTTTATTTTTCCAGACAGCCGTGTGTAATCTGGCTTCCATTGCTCTGAACATGTTCGTGGGGTCGGATGGTCGCTATGATTTCCAACGTCTGCACGAGGTCACCAAAGTGATCACTCGCAATCTCAATAAAATCATCGATATCAACTATTATCCGGTGCCGGAGGTAATTTGCATATTATTATGCAAATGGGTAGAGTTGACTTCATACATTAACACGGGGTCTAATCAGGGGGGGTCCTGTACCGACATTTTGACTGCCCTTGTACCAAGTCAGACAAAAAATTAACGATTTTTTAAAAACTGTTGCCAAAATACCTTGTTTTAGCGAAAAATTAGCGATTTTTAAAAACTTTGGCCAAAATTTACGTAGAAATCGCATCAATTTGCTAGAAATGCCCATATTTGAGAGCAAATTTTATAACAATTTTGCTTGCCCTTGTACCGTGGCTTTAATTTTTCTTGCCCTTGTACCAAAATGAAAAATCTGGGGGGGGGGGTCCCGGACCCCCCATGTTAAACTGTGGTTGACTTGAAAATATATGATTGAACCCCTTGACCCCGCAGGGGACTGACTGGGTCACGTACTCACGTGACTTGAGAAATTTTCGGAGTTTCTAAAAATATGAAACACCAAGTGGGGGGATGTCTCTGTTTTTGTAAAATGGTTTTGGTTTAATTAAGTTGCTTTGTTTTAGTGTTCAAATAAAGAAATGTTTTCTGACTGTATTTTTTTATCTAGATAAGTCTAGCTTGGTTTTCGAGTAGTGAGGATCGAGTAAAAGTATTACACAAAATAGTATAATTGAATTAGCTTTATCGTTGAACTTTAGCTTGAAATAGTGCATCAACAAGCTCTTCTGCTGAGTGAGGAGCGGAACATTGTAGGTAGACCTAATTGTCAATATTCCAGAGGAAAAATATCAAATGCGGCCACTATGTTGTGGATAAAACGATTTTTAATTCCTGCTTCCTGAACACATTTACTGCTGAGTAGCTCCAAAGTCTCATAAACATCAAAAAATGGTGGAAAAAGTAGAAAAAATCCACAAAAAGTATATAATTGAATAGATTTCACTTGAGTTAAGCTAGGCTAACCTACTTGGACTTAGTTGTAGTTCTGATAACGAGTTCTTAGTATAAGCTAATGGCTGGGATTCACAAAAGATGAGTCTCAGTCAAATCCTAGACAAAGCTAGTTTAACTTGAACTCGGTCTACGTCGAACAGTTGATTGTATGAAAATATACATATAGAATACGTAATGTTTCATTACGATGTCCTATATCATTCGAAACGAGCATTTTAGACCGAGTCAAAAGTTAAACACCTTTTGTAAATCCCAGCCCAAGTGTTCGTTTCGAATAAAATAGAATATCGTAATCAAAAAAACAGTCTGTAGTTTTTGCGATCACATGTTCAACTTGAAGTAGGTTTTGTGAGTCCCAGCCGTCATAAGGTTTATCTTATCCGGCAGCACATAGGATTCTGATTGGCCGATGGTCACCGGAAGCCCCACCCCCACTGCTTTCTGATTGGCCACTGACCTGTTGACTGACTGTTTCAGGCAGAACGATCCAACAAGCGACATCGTCCAATCGGAATCGGCGTACAGGGTCTGGCGGACGCCTTTATTCTCATGCGATACCCATTCGAGAGCCCAGAGGCCAAAAAATTGAATATTGAAATTTTCGAAACCATCTACCATGGAGCTTTGGAGGCTTCCTGTGAGCTAGCCGCCAGAGATGGACCGTACGAAACCTATGAGGGATCGCCCTCAAGCAAAGGGGTAAGGACAGGGTTTTTTTTTTCAAATCGACCACTGCTCAAAACTTGTTCTTTTTTATATTTGAGTGTTCTTTTTTACGATCACTTGTTCTTTTTTTATTGAAAGTTTTAAACGGCGTTGTATATACTAATGTTTTTAACCGAAATTTACGTTCATACAATTCATCTACAATTGCGTTCCCAGAAAAAAATTTCGGGGCGATGACTTTTCGATTTTTTGCAATAGGTTAAAATGCACTTTGTATCAATTTTAACACTTAAATACACAGTATAAGCGTAAATCCACTAAGCCGCATAGTTGCAGGGGTCTGGGGGCAATAGCCCCGAGAAAAAAATTGGAGATTATTTCAGTTTTTAGGCCAAATTTGGTTAACTGGACACGTGTCAGAAATTTTTTCGGCCCAAGTTGCATAACCGGCACCTTTTTGTAAATCCGGCACCAAGGTGCCGGATACAACTTTTAAATGACTTGATCAATGCATCAGTTCAAATACATTACATATTATACAGACAGCTCGGTGATGTACCCTACTCCTTAGAAGACCCATAAATCCAGGGTTTCTTCATTCCCGCGAGGGCCTTAACAACACTAAGGGGCTGTTCACAAAATCAGATTAATGTGATTAGATTAACTGAATTAACTACAATAACTCGACATAGTTAGTTATTCAGTCGACATTCAGTTAATCTAATCCAGTTAATCTGAATTTGTGAACAGACCATAAGAAAAACTAACTGACTGTACTAACAACACTAATAGCCATAGCAATATTGTATATTATGCTAAGTTACAGCATCCGGCACCTTTTTCAAATGCTCCTATGTTTAGCACACAAAAGGTGCCGGTTATGCCATATATATGGCATATCCGGCACCTTTTATATGATAAAGATAGGGAAGAAAATGCAAAGGGTGCCGGGTGCTGAAACTTAGCATTGACTTGACCAAATTTTGTGATTTATAGCTCAAATGAAAGAACTTCATGAGAGCTTTTAAATGACACCAAAATTGTGCAATTTCAGTGTGTACTATAAAAGTTACAGCATCCGGCACCTTTTGCAAATTTGCTTCTATGTTTAGCACATAAAAGGTGCCGGTTATGCCATATATATGGCATATCCGGCACCTTTTATATGATAAAGATAGGGAAGAAAATGCAAAAGGTGCCGGGTGCTGTAACTTAGCATTGACTTGACCAAATTTTGTGATTTATAGCTCAAATGAAAGAACTTCATGAGAGCTTTTAAATGACACCAAAATTATGCAATTTCAGTGTGCACAATAAAAGTTACAGCATCCGGCACCTTTTACAAATTTGCTCCTATGTTTAGCACACAAAAGGTGCCGGTTATGCCATATATATGGCATATCCGGCACCTTTTATATGATAAAGATAGGGAAGAAAATGCAAAAGGTGCCGGGTGCTGTAACTTAACATTGACTTGACCAAATTTTGTGATTTATAGCTCAAATGAAAGAACTTCATGAGAGCTGTTAAATGACACCAAAATTGTGCAATTTCAGTGTGTACTATAAAAGTTACAGCATCCGGCACCTTTTGCAAATTTGCTTCTATGTTTAGCACATAAAAGGTGCCGGTTATGCCATATATATGGCATATCCGGCACCTTTTATATGATAAAGATAGGGAAGAAAATGCAAAAGGTGCCGGGTGCTGTAACTTAGCATTGACTTGACCAAATTTTGTGATTTATAGCTCAAATGAAAGAACTTCATGAGAGCTTTTAAATGACACCAAAATTGTGCAATTTCAGTGTGTACCATAAAAGTTACAGCATCCGGCACCTTTTGCAAATTTGCTTCTATGTTTAGCACATAAAAGGTGCCGGTTATGCCATATATATGGCATATCCGGCACCTTTTATATGATAAAGATAGGGAAGAAAATGCAAAAGGTGCCGGGTGCTGTAACTTAGCATTGACTTGACCAAATTTTGTGATTTATAGCTCAAATGAAACAACTTCATGAGAGCTTTTAAATGACACCAAAATTATGGATATACCGAATAATACTAAAATTTCCGGTGGAAATACCGGATATGCCGTATATACATTTGAATCATCAATTACAAAATTGGTACAAAAGTTATAGCATTTGCTCCTATACTTAACACATAATAAGTGCTGGTTATGCAGTAAACTTTGGATATGAGAAGCTTATTGCTGTACTTTTTCATTGATAATGTGGCTTGGTCTTACAATCTAATGGGCTAGTTTTTCTGTTGCGTTGGGTGCAAAATATATGCAATATTGCTATTGCTATTAGTGTTGTTAGTACAGTCAGTTAGTTTTTCTTAGGGCCTGTTCACAAATTCAGATTAACTGGATTAGATTAACTGAATTAACTAGAATAACCTCAACGCAAAAGCAGGAGACCTTTTTCTAATTAGACACACTTGCTCCTCGGTGTAAATTGCATAAACGTGCAAATTCTTGGAAAGATGCACAATTTCTATGTCGAGTTATGGTAGTTAATTCAGTTAATCTAGTCCCATTAATCCGAATTTGTGAACAGCCCTTTAGTGTTGTTAAGGCCCTCGCGGGAATGAAGAATTCCTGGATTTATGGGTCTACTAAGGAGTAGGGTACGTAACCGAGCTATGTAGTGTATTTGAACTGATGCGCGGATCAAGTCATGTAAAATTTGTATCCGGCATTTTGGTGCCGGATTTACAAAAAGGTGCCGGTTATGCAACTTGGGCCATTTTTTCCGACAAGAAAATTGAAACGAAAGATGGGAACGTCACATCGTATTTTGGGGGGCGCACCAAATTCACGATAAAACACTATTTTTGGGTGAAAAAATGGTTTTTAAGCTTTATATAAATGTTACATTTTTATACGTTATAATATATAGCTACATTGATAACAAGTTTAACAAAAAAGGACCCTAAAACCCTATCAAGGCGACATCGCTACTGCTGAAAACTCGCTAAAAGGTCCTTTCAAAAAAAATTTCGGATTATGGGGGGCACCCAATCTGAAATGGGGGGCTCAAAATGGGGGGGGGGCGCGACCAAAATGGGGGGGCTCCGGACCAAATGGGGAGGGCGCCGCCGCCCCCCCCCCACTAAAAATATGCCAGGTATTAAGCTAATAGATTGTGCACAGCGCACCTATACACACTAATTGCTTTCGCTTTCACGAAAGACAATAGCAGGGAACACAAGGCAATAAAGTTGCAGGGGTCTGGGGGTGGCAGCCCCCAGTACAAAAATTGGAGACTTTTTGATTTTTAGGTTAAAAAATCAGTCAATTGGAGACTCATCGAAAAATTTATCTGGCTAACTTTTCCGGCTTCCCCCGCCCCGAAATTTCATCCTGGATCCGCCACTGTTGTTCACAGTGGCATAGCCAGGAAAAAATTTCGGGGGGGGGGAATGACTTTTCGATTTTTTGAAATGTGCTAAAATGCACTTAATTGCAATTTTAACGCAAACGCCAACGCCATTTTAACGCCACATATGAGCATATTTCGTTCAAAAACGCTAATTTTCTGACAAGAGCGGCATCGAAAGTAAAATTGGAGCTCAAATCACAGAAAATTACAAAACTGCTGAACCGACAAGGGTCCAGAAGCTAGCAAATTCGAAAACTTTAAGAAGATTTTTGACATTACAAACCGCAAATTTACTAAAAATGTCATTTTTGCTACGATAAAACGGCTACAAGGATACATTAAACCGTGTATTAAGCAAATAAATACTGTACAATGCATCCATTATACATGCACACGCTTTAATGGAACAAGAAAGCAAGAAACATTGAGCCATAAGGTTTCATGGGTCTGGGGGCGGCTGCCCCCAGGGAAAAATTGATGAAATTTTTTATTTTTAGGCCAAAAATTGGAGAAATTTTTTATTTTTAGGCCAAATTTGGTCATTTGGAGAGGTATCCCAATTTTTTCGGCCGGACCGTAAAAACCAAAGGGGGACCCTTGTGTAAAATTTCGGGGGGGGGGGGGTGGGATTCCCCCCATTCCCCCCTGGCTGCGCCCCTGGTTGTTTAGGTGTGTTTAGATCAGGGAATAGCCAGGATTCTATATTTAAAACCTATATTTAAAAGCAGATATCTTTGCAATTTTATTGCTGCAATCATAATACACCCCATCAGCGGTTTTTTTACTAATTTTTGCGCCACAGTTATGAAACTCAAGATCAGCCAACAACTACTAAACTTTTTGCAGTTATGCACTGACATAATATCCCCACCCGTTTTTTTGATATAGTTGATAAGTCGTTTCTTCGTTGAGAAAATGACATTTTTGTGCAAAAATCACGTAATTTGACTTTTCTCTGAAATTTTCAAAAGCAATAACACCGACTCTACACACTATTTTTAGAAAAGTAAACAAACGGGTGGGGATATTTTCCTAAAAATTTTGTGGTTAAAGTTTCGAAGCCGTACTCCATTTTTAGCTTGAGTTCTGTGGGCGCAATTCAGAAAAATTGATGCAGCATACAGTTAGCAGTGAAGCCGCACAGTCGGAAAAATGACGTTTTGAAAACCTATTCACATTTGATATTTTCGTCACAATTAAAAAATTTTTTGTTTAAATTCTTTGCACAGACTAAAAGCACATATGCTCTAGTTTATGCACACAAAATTTACTGCAAATAGTTTCAGTGGTTGCGGAGTAATACCTGTTTGAATTGTGCGTAAACTGTGAAGTACTCACAGCAATAATGATAAATTGTGAAAAATTTAGACACTTATTTTAAAATCAAAAGAAAAACGCACCTTCATTTTTTATTTTTCTTATTGGTTGGAAAAAAG
Organism: Trissonchulus sp. WLG1_4; assembly: GCA_030248245.1. Taxonomy (NCBI): domain Eukaryota; kingdom Metazoa; phylum Nematoda; class Enoplea; order Enoplida; family Ironidae; genus Trissonchulus; species Trissonchulus sp. WLG1_4. Next base: position 9,981 of record JASANF010004391.1, on the reverse strand, counting down.
TGTGCGTCAAAACATTACATGTACTTCACAAGCTGGCCAATCTGATATCTGCCTCGATTTTTTGAACTTTTATGTCTCTATTGTGTGATGTCTAGCTCAGAAATGGTGATTGGTTCAAAATATTGGTAGATATTTGTAGTGTGGTGTCTGGCAGTATTTATTTGACACCATATGGCACTTCACTAGTTTCTCAGCGAACGTACAATTTCAAAGCAAAAAGCTCTCGTTTTGCAACCTATGAGCAAAACTGCTTTGGCGACACTACCACCTTAAATGCATTTTAACACTTTTAAAATTCTACAAGTCTATTCTCTCCAAAATTTGTTTTTGGCTACACCTCTGTACAATATGCTATGCTCATTTTTGTGAATAATTTTTGCAAAAATGCAAAAATGAGTTGGCCTGAGCTTTTTGTCAATTGGCCTAAAAAAATTTCGGACCTGAGGCCAAGTGGCCTAAACTTTTCAGACCAAAAAAAAACCCTGGTCCAGTCGCTTGTTAAGATCCCTAGAGACAGACCATTAGAACATAATAGCAGTCCCCAGAAAATTTTTTGAAACTAGACACAATTTTGGTGCACTGTAGACGCGATTCTGGTGTTTTACACGGCTCCGGCTGGATGTTCTACGGTTGTTCTTTTTTATTTTTCGCTGTTCTTTTTTACAAAATGGTGTTCTAAAGAACATAATTTGGAACAAAAAAAAAACTCTGGGTAAGGAACAGGACTTGTGACTAACGACCAGCTTGGTTTGGAGCGTGTGAGTGACTAGGGTTTTTTGGGGGACAAAAGTCCTTTTGCTCTATCAAATAGATGAGCGTTTGTCATCGGGACTACGGTACCCATTTTTACTAGATTAACGGAGTTTAACAAAATTTTAGTCAGTGTCAGACTAAATGGTTTAAAAAAATATGTTCAAAATTATTCATTCCAAAACAATCGGATTAGACGAACTCAACTTTTAACGCGCTGTTTTTTAGTCAGACTATTAAACGGGCTTTAAAACTTTGCACCCGCACCCGTATTGTAAGCCTGCATGTTGTGTCCTTGTATTTCAGTGATGGTTAGTTGTAACGCCAGTTATCACTTATCAGTGTTTACTTGACTGATTTTGCTGAAGTTTAACTGATAACTGATTTAGTTTTCGCGCAGTTAACTTGACTGACTTAAAATACTGTGATTTAACTTTAATTAATTTAACATCCCTAGTGCAGCTGCAGAGCTCTCATAACTCATAAGCATATTTTTTTCAGATTCTGCAGTACGATATGTGGAATGTACAGCCCAGCAATCTGTGGAACTGGGCCAAGCTCAAGGAACAAATCGCCAAGTAGGGGTCTAGCATTTTGCCAATCTGAAGCCCGGTTCATACTTGTCCTTTTGTCCTTGTTTGTTTGTCCATAAGTGATACCAGCGAAACTAAACAGCTAAATGTGGGATTATTATAATATTGTCCAGGGGCGGACCGTGACCTCCAAAAAGGGGGGGGGATACGGCATAAACTTTTTTTAACCTTATTTGACCTTGTTACTTCATTCTTAAGCTGCGTTACTACATGTGCTGCACTGCTGCATCATGAAACTTTCGAGAGACACTGGTGTACATAGAAAAAAATTTCGGGGGCAGGGGGTGAATGACTTCGATTTTTCGTAATGGGTTTAAATGCACATTTCAGCAAGTTTAACACTTACAAAACTCCTTAAAAATGCAACATCACTGAACCCCCAAGTTGGAGGGGTCTGGGGGCAGAAGCCCCCAGAAAAAAATGGGGAAATTTTTCGATTTTGAGGCCAAATTTCATCGATTTACGGCCATTTTTGGTATGCGGCTCCAAAAAATTTTCTTTTGCTCCGGGCAAAAGGGGGGGGGGGATATATCCCCTATATCCCCCCCACCGTCCGCCCATGATATTGTCTGTTGTCTATTCTATCCATGACGTCGAGTTGGCCTATTTGTCCATGTCCCACTTGACCTTTTGTGTCTGTAAGGACAAGTAGGATCCTGTAATCCTGTGGCTCTAGTCATACCTCAATCGTGTGTAGGTTCAGGTCAACTATAATTGTTTCAGGGAGAAGGGACTGATTTTTTATGGGCGATAGAATTTGTCTTAACATTAGTTTGGTCGGCTTGAGAAAAACTACAGGAAGAACATACCATTGTGTTGTGTACAATTTTACTCCAGAAAATGTTTAGAGCTGCCCAGTTACTTTTTAAACGACATTTAGGGGGGGGGGGTAAGCGGGTTTCAGCCCGCCCATTCATAACCACACATCCCATTATGACCAACCATGTATGAGGGGGGGATGGGGGGACCCCCCAAAATCGAGGGCCGGGGGGGAGGGTCCCCAAAATTTAGTAAAAAGGGCACTTTTTTGGAAAAATTTTACAAAATTTACAAAATTTGGGGTATTTTTGGTCGTTCAGGGGGGGAGGGTCCCCAAAATTTTGAACCCGTTACATGTATGCCTATGACTTATTCCTTAATCCACGGGACACCCCCTGCATTTGGCACCCCCCCTTGACATCTTTGCTTTATACAATTTCCAGATCTGGACTCCGCAATTCCTTGCTGCTGGCCCCAATGCCGACCGCGTCCACCGCTCAGATTCTGGGCAACAACGAGTCCATCGAAGCCTACACCTCCAATGTCTACTCTAGACGAGTTTTGTCCGGCGAATTTCAGGTACTGGTCCCGGCCCTATGGTCTTACAGGACATGAACCCCACTGCATATTGCACATAGTGTAAAAGTCGTATGCAAATTAGATAGTACAGTATGCAAATGAGCTGTGGCACGCAAGGCCAGTTTCATGTCCTTGAGGCCAAGAACCTGAATCCGACCTCAATGTTTCAGGTGGTGAACACGCACTTGCTGAAAGACTTGGTGGACCGTGGCCTTTGGAATGAGGACCTGAAGAATGAGATTGTGGCCAGCAATGGCTCTGTGCAGAACATTCAGGGCATTCCGGATGACATCAAACAGTTGTACAAGTCAGTCGCCACTCGCCGCTTGTCCGTACTAAGTCACAGCGAGAGTACATACATAGTCAGTTGTCAGACCAAGAGTACATAATAGCAAGAGTATATAATAGGGAAGAGTATGACACTCTTCCCTATCCTAGCTAATCGGCCCGGACGATGCTCCGGCCGAAATAGCGCTTTTACGCCTTGATTTCAGGGGGGGTACCCCCCCCCCCCCGCGAATCAAGACATGTCTTGATTTCAGGGGGGCACCCCCCCCTCAAATCCCGGAGGTGTCTTGATTTCAGGGGGGGTACCAGGCCAGTGTGGCCGAGTGGTTACGGTGTTCGATTTCCAATCGGAAGGCTGGAGGATCGAATCCCAGCCACTTGGTCATACGTAGTCTCCTTGAGCAAGGGATTAGGGCCACATTGCTCCTTCCAACCCAGCAGTCCATCCTCCCTCATCTGGTCGGTAAATGGGTACCACAATAACGTGGAAAGGTAACAGGGGTCCGTGTAGGGCATTATGCCTTGAGGGGCCGGCCCCCCCCACGGATGTAGTTACTCTTGAAGTGGCACCCCTGACGCTCCAGGGCTTTGTAACGGAGATGAGCACCGCACCCGAGGGCGGACACGCCAAAGGATAGTTCCGCGGGTTACCTTTACCTGCCTTACCTTTACCCCCCCCCCTCGTTTCAGCACACTGCCTGCGCAAATTCGGTGGTGTCTTGATTTCAGGGGGGGGGGTACCCCCCTCGTTTCAGCACACTGCCAGCATGAACTCTGTGGTGAGCTGGTAACGTGCTGAAACGAGGGGGGGGGGGCCCTGAAATCAAGACACTTTCCGGATTTGAGGCCCCCCCCCCTGAAATCAAGACATGTCTTGATTCGAGGGGGGGGTACCCCCCCCCCTTGAAATCAAGGCGTAAAAGGGCTATTTCGGCCGGAGCATCGTCCGGGCCGATTAGCTAGGATAGGGAAGAGTGTCATACTCTTCCCTATTATGTACTCTTGATAATAGGGAGTGTTAGTTTAGTATTAGTGTAAGAGTACAATATTAGTTTAGTAGTAGTGCAAGAATACATGCAAGAGTACATAATAGTGAGTGTTAGTTTAGTATTAGTTCAAGAGTACATAATAGAGATATTATGTGCTCTTGGTATGGCGTAGTCGTTAATGTCAAGACAGGACGGGGTCAATTTAGATTACTGGCCTCTTTGAAAACTTTTATTAGAACTTCGTAGCAGTGTGTGTAGACTAAGATAGAAGTACAAAAAAGTACTGCTGCTTTCGACCCTCCCCCCCCGCTTTTTTTACTTCCCCTAGTTTAAAAAGTTTTTGTTTTTTCAGAACTGTATGGGAGATCTCGCAGAAATCAGTGATCGACATGGCCGCGGATCGAGGCGCCTTCATCGACCAGTCTATGTCGCTCAACATCCACATTGCCGAGCCCAACTACGGGAAACTTACTTCCATGCACTTCTATGGATGGAAAAAGGTATAGATAGAGCTACCCTAACTTGGGTTGTGGCTAGAAGACTGATTTGTCTGTTGTTCACTCTATGGTTTTGAGTCTGATGGGTGATATTTTATGTATTTATTCACGTATTACTTCCTTGTGCATGGGCTGACTTTATAATCTGAGCAGGGTTTTTTTCAAAATCGGCACTGTGTAAATGTTGGGTAAATTAAAAATTTGCTGTGTAAATTAAGGGTATGTTGTGTAAATTTTTAAAAGTGTGTATTTTAGCATTTTTAGGTTAAAATTGACCGTTTTTTCACGTTAAAAGTAATATTTCGACTTTGAGACACGAACTACATACGAAAATAAAAAATATGAGATAATTAAAAATTTTTTGCGTTTTTGTCAGTTCAAGTAACCGACATGCCAGGGCAAGCCCCCCCTAAAATTTCGAAAAATCTGAAACAAGCCCTAACCCGCAGCCCCAGGCCGAGACCCCGTGTACATGCATGGTTTACACAGATAGAGAGTTGTTCTATCAGCCAGATCCTACACATTTTTTTCAAATCCGGGTGTAATAGTTTTACAGTAGTTTGAACTTGAAGTAGGACAAGAAATCGCACAGACGGGCTCAGCATGGCTGATTTTTCACTGTCAACTTTTAAGTGCATAAAAACGAATGCTAAAATAAAAAAATCATAAGCCGTTCAAGAGCTGAAACGGAAGATTTTTTGTTTTGGTGTCAAAAATTAGCCTTAACTTTGTTAGGACAAAGAGGTCACAGGCAGCAATCGCCACTTCGCGAATTTTTGTAATTTTTACAACCAAAATAGGTCGTTTCACCAGCTTTTGGGGGGAAATGGGGCTGTGTAAATCAGTGTGTATTTTAATTTTTTGCTGTGTAAATTAGGCGGCTGATGTGTAAATACACCCTATTTTACACAAAAAACCCTGAATCTGAGGCGTTGTTATGCAATTCTTAGTGTCTGTTTACAAATTCGAATTAACGGGATTCGATATATACAGTCTAACTGAATGGACGGGGAAATTTCGGCGAGCTCTCTTTCCGGCCAAATGTTGGGGACCCTCTCCTTCTGTTTGACCGAATTAAATTTTGCAAAATTTTTGTAAAAAAGTGCCATTTTTACACTATTTTGCCCTAATTTTGGGACCCTCCTCCCCACGGCCCCTCGATTTCAAGATGGGTGCCCCACCAATCCTCCCTCATACATGTATGCCCTTAATTAAGGTTAATCCAGTTAGTTAATTAAGTTAATCCGGTATAGGATTATATTTTAATCCAATTTTTTCAGGGCCTGAAGACGGGCATGTACTATTTGCGCACCAAGCCGGCCACCAATGCTATTCAGTTCACCGTAGATAAAACGGGCCTGGCCAAACGGGCGGCCAACAACCGGCCACAACTCATGGCCAATGGACAGATGATGGCCAATGGGGACGCCGTGGCCAATGGTCACGACCAGGAGGATGAGAAAGGCATGCAGCAGATCACCTGTTCGCTGCAGGACCCGGATGGTTGTCTGGCTTGCTCCGCCTAATTTGCATATTATGGACTGACTGAGCTCATTTGCATATTCACAAACTGATTTGCATTTTCACTAACTCATTTGCATAGGCACAAACTAAGTTGCATTAGTGACCAAGCTAATTTGTATAGTCACAAATTAAGTTGCTTGTCTACAAACTAATTTGCATATACACTGAGCTCATTTGCATATTTACAAACTGATTTCCATATTAGCTAACCTCATTTGCATTGTCACAAACTATTTTGCATATTGAAAAACTGATTTGTATTATTTACAAATTCATTTGCATAGTCACAACCTAGTTTGCATATTCAGTAAGCTCATTTGCATATTTGGAAAGTCGGAGACTCATTTGCATATTCAAAAAACTAATTTGCATGGTTACAAACCTAATTTGCATAGTCACAAACTAAGTTGCTTTTTTTACAATCTAATCTGCATAGTCAGTTTGCAGTAACTCATTTGCATATTTGACTTGTGGTTGTGACGAAGGTTAATTGACGTAAAAAGCTTTGTTAGCTAGAAATGTTTGTTTCTTAGTGATAATTTTTTCCGTTGTGACTAGAGACGTGGGTTAGTGAGATAGTCATCAGATTGTGAATTTGCGAACTGTGTTAGTGGCCCATTTTCAATTTTGGTGCTTTGCGCTCTCAGTTTTTGTCTGAGGTGACTGTTTTTAGAGGAAAAATGATACGAAGGTTTTTATGCCCAAATGTTTACTGTTCCAAGTATTATTTTGGTGCTTTGTTTTCTAATATGGTTGTCTGAAATTGTGATTATTTTTACAGGAAAAATGCATTGATAGCTTTATTGTGAAATTTTATAGATTCAAGTTTTGGAATTAAATTTTTTTTGGAATTGGATTTTTTTATGAATTTTCCGGTTTCCAGTTGTTTCGGTTATCCGACTGCAAATATTGTGACATGTGACTGTTTTTTTCCTACCACGTATGTGTCTTACTCATTTTTTTAGTAATAACGTGTACTTTGTTTTTTACCAATAATGTGTATAAAGTATAAACATGTAATAAACTGTTGATTCTTTCTAAATACGTTTGTGTGGAAAAGCGTTTTAAGCTCAAAGATTTATACTTACAGCCGTACGTCTGTTTAGCCACTAAAATTACAAAAATAATTGCGTTTACTATTATGAAGCTATGTTATCAAGTATCGTACCCAGAAAAAAATATTTTTTAAATTCGACTTTTTGATTTTTTGTAATGGATTAATATGAAATTCTTGATTTTTATGCCAAATTTGGTCAATTAGAGACCTATCAGAAAATTGTTTCGGCCAGACCAAAAAAACCAAAGAGACCCTTGTGTAAAAAATCACTGGAAAAAATTTCGGGGCTTGGGGCGAATTCCCCACATTGGGTACACCCTTGATGTTCTCAAAATATTGCGGACTGAACGGATATACGGCTGTAAGTATGGATTATCGGCACAGCTAATGGTTTTTAGGATCCAAGGCAACCTCTGCAGGTATATTCAAATAGGTAGTTTTTTACAGAGCGCAAAAGCTGAAGCGAGAAACTGAACAATTACATTTGTAACTATTTTACTGAGAGTACAGATTGACATGGTAAGGCATATTATATTGAACTTATAAGTAAGAAAATTTAACAAATTGCATATGAAAATGAATGGTGTTTTCAAGTTTTTCATGAACTGTTTACGCACAACATTATTTACTATAAACGGTTCCGTGGAAACTATACGAAAACAAGTCAGAATAAAATAACGTTTCATTAATTACATTTTTAAGAACACTATTTTTCAAATTTCAAATACGATCATTAAAAATATACGCTGTTAAATACTAAATAATTTAATTAATTTAAGAATTATTTCAGGTCTTGCTTATATAGGTATAGGTATACCTAGGTATAGCCATAGGTTGCTCAAAACAAAATTTGAGTTTTTATAAGTCTTAGAATAGACCTAGTTTTAATAATTGTAAAACGTGAAATATATTATAACAAGTGTTACAAACATTTCCTTTGAACATTTTATGGAATACCTTACAGCACCTTAGTAGTGCAGCATAATTAAGCACAATCCCTAGCTTATACTTGTCCGCACAAATGTTTATTTGCCTGTAAAAAAGAACTTTAATCAACTGCTGCAAATATCTTCACTTACAATCGAATTTCGTTTGGCTTGTAAATATTTTTTGACAAAAAATGACTGTATATATAAAACTTTTTTTTATGTCCTAGCTTATGGACAAGTATGAACCAGGGTTAAACATTCACCAATTAATGAAATAGCATGGAAGAATACCTTTTAACCTATAACCATTTAATTTATTTACAATAACTTGGTTAGTGAAAATTAATAAAACTGGTAGGGTGGATTTCACAAAGGTGGTTTTACTAAACCATTGGTTTTACGTACGTTTTGCATGATTAGCACATAATTTCATTACGAAATATCGCCTGATTCGTTACGAATTTCCCAGATTTTCATAAACCATTGGTTTAGCTCAGCTGAAAAATCAGCAAAACAGTGACCTGCTGCGCTGCAGGTTTGAAATTTCAACTGAGATAAACCAATGGTTTAAGAAAATCTACGAAATTCGTAACGAATCAGACGATATTTCGTAATGAAATTATGTGCAAATCATGCAAAACGTACGTAAAACCAATGGTTTAGTAAAACCAGCTTTGTGAAATCCACCCGTAGATTTTGCCTGGTTTTCTTAAATTATGAAAACTATTGTAGAAGAGCACAAAAGTAACTAGTCGGTGTACATTCAAGTTTGAAAGTGTATATGATGGTACATTTTTATTATTAAAATTTGATCTTACCTACTCTTATTAAATTTGATCTTACTTTTTTACCCCCAGACTATGTTATCGATACAGCCAACTAAGTAAACTAATCCCACAAAAAAATTTCAAAATTAACATTGCATGGAAATATTACAAAGTTTGCAATCCAGTAAATTAGACGGAGCAAGAGAGTTGGACCCGCACGGAATAGTCACAAGTCACAACCATCCAATCAGATTGGAGCAGAGATTACTGTAGAAATGTCACGTGAGCAGGTTTGCCGGACTTTTTGCTGAATGGACTGCTGGTTCCGCTGCCGGACAAACTGCCGTACTGGCGACGATACTCCTCTACCTCCTGAAATTGTAAAAATGTTACAAACCAGTTTTCTAGGTAACAGGCAACAGTGGGCCGCGCTTGTGTTGTAAATGAGAAATAGCGCCTGCGAGACTTGGGGGCTGTGATGTAGTGGTTAGCATTCTTGTCGTCGACGCAAGCAGCCCGGTTTCGATTTCTGGCGCCTCCATTTTTTCAAAATTTGGACATTCTTTCAACACTTGTACTTTTAGTCGATCGTTTTAAAGGTCATATGTACATATTACATATGTACCCTTGCTACTCAAACGTCTATTGCTCTTACACTGATTATTAATTTCTGGATTAGCTGTTACTTTATCGGTGGAATCAGGCATCCGGAACTTTTATGGGATTACTCTGTAATCGTTCGAGGCGTAACTAAAGACAATATTGCTTGCTTTACGTTACTATCTGAATTTTTTTATACCACAATAGTAGCTGCTGAATTTTTTAAATTTCGCCCGCTGAACAGACATAGCTGTTAAATCTAGCTTCCTGATCGTTTAATATTTCTTCTGGACTATTGACACTCAAGCCTCACAATGTAACCACTTCTCACTCAGCAGTAGGGCAAAAAAGTTTAACTTTAACTAAAATTAAAAAAGTTAGGGGTCTTACTTTAACTTTAACTTTAACTTTAACTTCAAAAAAGTTAAGGGTCTTACTTTAACTTTAACTTAATTTAAATTCAAGCACCCATACTTTAACTTTAACTTAAATTCCGCCAATTTCTTAACTTTAACTTAAATTATAACTTTTATTCAAAATTTTGAATCTATACTTTTTTATAACTTTTTTATTTACGGTAAGATAATTTAAGAAATATTTTAATTGATGTTTTAATTAACCAAAATTGTTGTCAAATTTAATTTTTTTC
>JASANF010004389.1:0-18882 GCA_030248245.1 Trissonchulus sp. WLG1_4 | reverse complement strand
ATTAATCCAAAGCGCTACCGCCTGGGCCTGAGCCAACTGGTTCCTACAACTTAATCTCAATAACTGAATGATTTTAGTGGAAATGTGAATCAGACTGAAGCTTTCAGCAATAAGAACTCAGCAAACATTGATACACTAAACTTATTTAAACATAAATTCTGAAAATATATTGATCAACGAAATGATTTTCGATGAACCAAAATCTTAATAAGGCTGTTGATGTTATCTTACGCTTAGAATCACAGAGCACCAGGGGCCCGTTGCACAAAAAATTATCAGTTATCAGTATCAGTGTTGCACAAGAACACTGATAACTGATAAATTATTAGTAAACCATTAAAAACATAAAAATTAGCCTTAATTTCACTGTTTTTCAAATTTTTTTCGCTATTATACTAATATTCATTATGAACACTAATTTAGAAGCATTTTTACATTTGAAGCAATTTTTGTATCACTTACGCAAATGCCGTGTGACTGGCACACTGTATATATGAAACACACTGGCACACTGAGGCTGTTTTTATTCTTATATGGCACCGAAATAAGACAACATTATGTGGTAAAAAGCGACAAAACTTCAGAAAGTTCAATAAAATATCGTTAACAAGCAGCGAAATTGAATATAGTTGCTTGAAAATGCTAATAAGTAAAATTTATCAGTGAACGAACACTGATAAAAAATTGGCTAAATTTATCAGTTATCTGTTATCAGTGTTCTGATTTGCGCAACGAACACTGATAACTCACTGATAAATGGCGGAAATTTTACTGATAACTGATAAATGATAATTATCAGTAAATTTTGTGCAACACTGATAATTGATAACTGATAACTAATAACTGATAATTTATCAGTTATCAGTGCTTTGTGCAGGGCCAGTTGTCATGTTGACTTTAACGATTATGAGCAAGCCGAAATAGCACATTTGGGAGTGCGTTAGACTAAAGATCTAAAGGTTCCAGGTTCGATCTCGGGTTTCAGGATTTATAATTATTTTTCCATAAACTAGGAATAAATATGATTTTCCCATAAACTATGTTAGGAATAAATATGCATCTTGAGGATTTCATTTTTCGCTAGTTATTCAAGACATTTCATGTTGGCCTTAGAAAATGAACACGGTGCTTTTGATTTGATCGCTGCGTTTTATCCAGAGTACATAATAGTGTCTCACTTTATTTAGAAGAAGAGTAAGACACTCTACTTTCTGTCTGTGTTATAGCGCAGGCAGATGCGCTCGTCATTTCCAGGCCACATGATGCCGTTTTGTGCAACATGTGGCTGGCCAATCAGCGCGTAGATTCTCTGCTGAACACACATTATATAATCGCTGATGCGTTGATAAGCATTAAGATAGGGATAAAAGGTTAATAACTCATTATTTATTCATAGTCCGCTTGCAAGAACATTAAAAAAGGTTTGCAAATACCGTTGGGGATATTTTGGCAAACTTTCTGCGAAATTGATTAAGAAACTTTTGAGATATAAACTTTTTCAATTTCTTAAAAGTTTCTTAATTAATTTTGCACAAAGTTTGTTAAAATTTCCCCACAGGTATTTGCAAACCTTTTTTAATGTTTTTACAAGCAGACTGTAAATAAATAATGAGTTATTAACCTTTTATTCCTATCTTAATGATTATCAACGCATCAGCGATTATATAGTAAAGTGTGTTTCGCAAAGAATCTATTGGCTGATTGACCAGCCACATGTTGCACAAAACGGCAACATGTGGCCTGGAAATGACGAGCTCATCTGCCTGCGCTATAACACAAACAGAAAGAAGAGTGTCTCACTCTTCTTCTAAATAAAGTGAGACACGATTATGTACTCTTAGTTTTATTGATATCATTTTATTTTTTCCTTTTAAATATACCTGCAGACTACAAATTGATTTAATAAACTCCTTAAAAAAAGACACAGCTCATGACGTTGAATTTAGAACGGTGTTATGATACATCATTTTTTCGTTTGAGAGACTTCTAGCTTGTTTTTACACAATTTGGGGGATGAAAACACCTTCAATATTTTGCATGCACAGTTTGCTGAAAGAAAAACTACGTCAATTTTTTTCCTGTCGCTACCACAGTAGCGACAGGACCTTACATTTGATTTGCTCTAGCTAATTACACGTCTTACGTGTATTCGCAGTGGCAAATGAGTGTGTGGGTCTGTGTGTAATTTTAGTATTGTGTGTGATCGTGTTTTGTGTGTGAGCTCGCCCAGGCGGCCAGCCAGCTAGCTTCTTTTGTTAATGCTGGTTACTGTAGGTCTAAAATGGCGAGATGTGTTTATTTAGTTTTCTAAAAAACTAAGCATGAAATTTTATCTGACCGAAATTTTCTGTGTAAAAAATTAAGATGCGAAAATCAATTCCAAATTTTTAAGCTCCATTCAAACAAATAAAACGCGACTCGGCGGTGGCTTCAAAAGTATTTGAAAAAATTGTAACCAGAAAGTTTAATTCACTTTTGAGTCAAACCGTTTCGTTGCTACATATATAATTGGTGGAATAAGCCTTACCAAACTAACCACTTGAATAAATAACGTTTTTACTCAGTTACACCAAGAGTACATAATAGGGAAGAGTATGACACTCTTTCCTATCCTAGCTAATCGGCCGGAACGATGCTCCGGCCGAAATAGCCCTTTTACGTTTTGATTTCAGGGGGGAAGGATACCCCCCGCGAATCAAGACATGTCTTGATTCCAAGGGGGGGTCCCCGCCTCAAATCAGAGAAGTGTGTTGATTTCAGGGGGTAGGTGCCCAGTACCCATTTCGTTTCAGCACACCACCAGCTCACCACAAAGTTCATGTTGGTTCACTGCACACGCCCTGGGCAAAAATTTGGAGAAATGGATCATAGAAGTTGATATATTATATTAGACTATTGAATCATCTAAACATCAACTTCGTCAGTATTAACAAAATTTTCGGGTGAAGGGACGGTTTGTGACCAAAAAAACGTTTAGTTGCGCCTATGATTTACATGTAAAATTGAAATTTCAAGAGCCCCTAGTCGAAAATGGGCAATAGCTTCGGTTCCAGTTTTTTACATCTGTGATGCACCTCAATCGCGGCTACGTATGCAAGTTTGAAGCAAATCGGAGCACTTAAACTTTTCACTTATACAGGTAGCCCTCCCTTAAGTCCTGTGGTTGTGGGTAAGCCACAGAATCCAGTGTGAGTGTTGCGTAGGACGCCTACATGTGAATGTGAATGTGCTTCATGCCTGAGACATCGAATTGGGCACATGAAGATGAACAATGGCGCCGATTAAATTTGCTTGCAGTATCGCAAAGATGTTTGAAGGGAGAAAACTGCCGTAAATAATAATTGATACCTAAAAATTTTGGGGCTGTGGCACAGTCTTTAGCAATCTCAATATCGGCGTGGGCGTAGCTACCAGCACTTTTAACTTTCCTATTTTTCAAAAATTTAGATATTAATTATTGCAGCAAAATTTATTACTTAACTTATTTCTCAATGGCAAAAATTAAATTGTAAGCATAGATGCACATAAGGAGGGGCAGGGAGGTTATCTACTCCCCCCTCAGGGGGCCTAGGACCCCCCTCTCAGACAGCAGGCACCCCACATCAGATCAACCTCCCACCCCCCTCTTGAATCCGAAAAAGTGCACCAAATTTGAGTAAGAAATCTAATACCGTAACTGCGGAAATTTTCCTGCTATCGCTGGAAAAACAAAACCAAAACCACCCCCCGCCCTCCGCCGGAGGTCCGGCACCCTACGCTTCCCTACCCTACCGTACATCTCCGATTAACTATTCATGATTAACTGATTAACTATTTTAATTGTCAGCATATTTTACTGATATCGGATAAATGAATAGGCTGGGTTTACCAATTGTTCTCGAATAATACCAAAAAACCTTTACTGGATTATTAAAAATATGTATAGCGACAGGTTAAACTTCCTTAGAAGCAATTTCTTCCAAGTAGTATAATTCCACCGACAACGATTCACACTAAAAATTACTGCTGCTGCTGGAAATTGCTGACCGGCTGGTCGAGGAAATGGACCAGAACTCCATAAATTTTGCATAAAATTGCTGCTTGTACCTATATTACACAATTTGAAGTAAAGTAGTTGCTGCACAACAGGTTTTAGCTGACCCACTGGTCAGCTTCTGTATTTGAAAGTGTTGCTTAATACTTAGGGCCTTTTTTTAAAATGGACTTAACTGGACTTAATTAATAACGGAATTTTGGAATGCAAAATCGGACTTAAGTGGACTTAAGTGGACTTAACCGGACTTAACGCTGTCAGCGGACTTAATTAAGTCCAGTCGCGTTTCTAAAATGTCACTGGACTTAAAATTAGGTCCGATCGCGTTCCAAAAATACTGCTGGACTTAAGTTGCCGCTGGACTTATTTAAGTCCGACTTAACTTTTGCACGTTTCTAAAATGGACTTAATTAAGGTGGTAGTTACGTTTTCGAAGTTTTTGCATTAATTCAAAAGTTACTTGATCGAACATAATCAAACTTGGCACGGAAATTGCGAACGTAAATAGCAATATTTCAGCTAATTTTGACATTGATTCAAACTTTTACGGCTAATTTATAGCTAAAAAACGGGATTTTTTGTGTATTTTTTGAGGACTTACAGAATTGTATGCCAATTTTTGTGGCTCTTACACTACGCATAAAAGCCATTCAAAAAAGGTCTAACCCAATTTATTTTAAGAATATTTTCAGCTAAAATATGACATATTTCTGTTAGTCGTTCTAGGCGATCTGTAACTTTGAAGTTTTTTTACCTCAATTCTGACTTCTCATGCCAATATCACAAAATACCAATAACCACTTTGCACAATAATTTACGTGTACATAGTCCCTTATGCATCTATTATACCTGCAAAATTTGGTTAGTATATGTCACAGCAGCCACGAGCATTGGCAGTGTTAACAAACCCCTTCAAAAATCGCAAGTTTTCTTCAGTCTTCTGAAACGTCATTTTTAAAATCTTTGTCCGCCATTTTTTCAACGGGTACGGGAAAACTGTGCTTAATGTAATATTAGCTGACCCCAATGAGGCCCTATTTAACTGAATTGAAATTTTTTTAAAAATCCGTCATTTCTGAGCACAATGAGTGATTTCAGTTGAAGTAACCAATATCCTGTTCCGTTCATAAGAATGCCAAGACAGCTTATTTGACAGTAGCCAAATAAATTTGCCCTATACCTTTTTCGAATTGAGTGAAAAGGTTGATTATTTTTTTAGTTACAGTCTACCAAAGTCATAAAAACGGCTGTTTCTTGACTTTTTAGAAAAGTTTGAGGCAAACTTTTGCTCACTGTAAAAATCTGCGAAATTATTACGTTTAGTCAAGCATACCAGCAGTTTTGTAACACATCAACGTGCCTTTGGTATAAATTGCGTAATTGTATGCCGAATTGTTTTACCACAGTGAAGAAATAACGAAATACGGGGGAAAATGCATAAAATTGAGCTGATGAGCCTCACCAAAATAGTTGGCGTGCACACTATGAGTAACAGTGACTCTTGAAAAATTGTAATTTTGTAAAAAATAAGTTGATTAATAATATGCAAAAGACCGCTTGTAAATTGATTTAGTAATTGCTACAAAATAGAACATTGAAAAAAGCTGCGAAAACGTAACTACCACCTTAAGTCCGCTGCAAATTTAAGTCCACTTAAGTCCGACTTAACTGGACTTAAACTTGCAGCTGACTTAATTACCTAAGGCCATTTAAATGCGGTATTTTTGGAATGCGTTTAAGTCCACTCAAGTCCGCTGGTTTAAGTCCAGTTAAGTCAAGTCCAGTTAAGAGGGTAATTGCTTTTTTAGGTGTTTTTTTAAACTACCATAACTGCATTTAACCTCAACAAAAACTAGAGCGGTCTTTTTTACATTTTTTTACACCTTCTAGCTTTAAAATAACTATATTTAAAAGCAGATTATCTTTTGCAATTTTACTGCTGCTATCATTTGAATACACCCCATAAGCAGATTCTTTGACTAATTTTTGCGCCACAGTTATGAAACTCAAGATCAGCCAACAACTACTAAACTTTTTGCAGTTATGCACTGACATAATATCCCCACCCGTTTTTTTGATATAGTTGATAAGTCGTTTCTACGTTGAGAAAATGACATTTTTGTGCAAAAATCACGTAATTTGACTTTTCTCTAAAATTTTCAAAAGCCCATAACACCGACTCTACAAACTATTTTTAGA
Source organism: Trissonchulus sp. WLG1_4 (assembly GCA_030248245.1). NCBI lineage: Eukaryota > Metazoa > Nematoda > Enoplea > Enoplida > Ironidae > Trissonchulus > Trissonchulus sp. WLG1_4. Next base: position 12,650 of record JASANF010004389.1, on the reverse strand, counting down.
AAAGGAAAAAAACGGGTGGGGATATTTTCCTAAAGATAATGTGGTTAAAGTTTCGAAGCCGTAGTCCGTTTTTAGCTTGAGTTCTGTGGGCGCAAAAATTACACTGAAATGTCAAAAACCACGAAAACGACATTACCCCATTAAGTCCATTTTAGAAAAAGGCCCTTACTGAAGGTTTTGCCGCAAATTGGGCTTGTTTCTAGAATTGGTCAGGACTATGTACATAGCAAAATGTGCTGGATTTCTGCATAATTGTTTCACGTTTATACAGTTTTCCATGACTCAATATTGTGTCAAAGTTTTACAAACAGAAATTGTTTGCAAAGAATTTATGTTTTGAATGTTTAATTTATCCCCTAGCGGTATTTTAGGTAAAAATATTAAAAGTATCTAATGAAGCGCCATAGGGATAATGAATGGTTCCGTCTGAGTCATGTACGTTTTGGCGAAAATTAATACTAGTAAAAATGAATAAACACAAACAACATTATTATAGAACGTAATAGGGATGTTTACAAATCCTACAAAATTTAGCGCAAAATTTTGACAAAGGTAGGCAGAAAAGCGGGGTTTACACTTGTCCCTAAGTAAAGATTGAATTAACTGCTGTACAATAATGGATAGCTAGATGCGATTGAGTTTGTATGTTTAAGTATAATTGTGCAAAAAATGTTGGTTAGTTTTTATGCACTAGCTTTTGGACATGAATAAGGAACAAGTATAGACTTAACAGCTGTAGCTGCGAACAGTGCGATGAACATACGAAAGAATTGACCTTTTAATTTAATTTTAATTTAATTTTAATTTTACTTTAATTTAATACCCAGAGTATCTCAGAAATGTATTTACTGCCTTAAAATTACATACAAAAACAAAGAAACAATGTTGAGAACAATCCTAATAGTCACTAATCAAACTTCGATTTTCTTCAGTTTCCATCGAAAGGTTTGGCAGCAAAGCTCGGGAACGTCAGAATCGCTATTCCAATTCAGTTGGGTTTTAATGCGCATAAGGCCGCCAAAACAGCGTAAGGTACAGTATCTGACTTTCAGGGTGTTATCCGGTAACAGTTCATAGCTCACTGGGTGACGTGAAAAACAACGGATTGTCAGTGTAAGAATCAATACTGCGACAGTTAGCGGCGGGGAAATAGTCATTTTTAACACTGTAAACCGAGTGAAAACCTGAAATAAACACTAAACAATATAAAACAATATACATAAATAAATACACAAGTTTTAGTACAACAGCGTAGCTACTCTACCCAACTTAACGAAACTATCACGATGCTGTGTTATAGTTAATAGAAAAATCATTGATCTAATACAACTGTTTTTTATAAAAGAAAGTGTACTAAAAACATGCGTATCAGCAGTGACATTTAATTGTACAATGCAAAAAGTGTCACAAAGTTTGTGAAAGAAAAAACAAAATTAGACCTTTAAGAAATAAATTTAGAATGTATCTACAGTGTAGTATCACTACTGTCTCTTTTACTTACATGAGGGAGAGTTTACAATGTACCATTGGTACTACTACTACCTTCATATTTATATAAAGGACAACGTAAAACTTGTACTAAGTAGCATACAGAATCTTTTCTATTTTTACTAAAATCAAAACATCAAAATTATGGTATGGACAAATTTCGTGTCCTTAGAACTTTTGAGAAACTGCTACCTAAGCCTAACCTTTAATTTGAGCTGATCTGAAATTGCAGCCAGACTTTGAGTGAATGTATTTATATATACATGCTGTGCATGTTTTTGTGTACGTTATTTAGTGAATTATAATAATGGCAGCAGGCAAAAGTAGGCTGAGTGAAGATCTGGTTGTCGATACTTAATACTAAATAGCTGATAACTAATCAGCATACATCGGTCTGGGGCCTCTTAACTTATTGGCAAGCCTTCGGAAATCACTAGCTATACTAGTTAGACTAGCTACTGCACCACAAACGACAAAAAGAATGGCAGAAAACCTCCTAAAATTACAGATAGAACCAATAAAGACGAGCAATAATTGCCATAGCCAACCCAGCTTCCACGTCAGCAGGGTTTGGATTTCACAGCTGAAACACCAAGTCATTTTTTAGGTTGGGTCTGACCCATTACACATCATCTACAGGTAAAAAACTAAACGTAAACTTCTACATATTATTACTCATTTTCAAAAAACTGTTTATAAGTTATTGGTCAATAAATTCGCTACCTTTGAGTTTCGGTTCCGACTAAATGATCAAAGAGCAAATATGTAACAGCACGAAGTTTTTTGTGACCGCTCCTTTCCTCAGTGGACGCCCCCACTCATCTGAGTTTAGGTAAGAAACGCAGACATTTTATCTGCCATTTCAATGCCAATTTTCATGTCGAAAACACTTGTTAAGGTAACGCACAGCAATAAAACTCATGTTTGGCGCTCAGCTCATGCAATAAATAGCAATACCACTTTAATTGTATATTAAAGAGACATCAAAAAAACCTATTTACAATACAGTTCAGCACTTTAATGTGAATGTGTTAAATTTTATGACCATGTCGAATTTCCTATTCACACTAATTTTGTTTTTGACCTAGCTCAGCAAAACGTTAACCGATTTTGATGATCTTGGTATCAATAGAAAGATCTCTCAAAAATCTAGACGTGATTGATCTTCGATCTTTCATTTTTATTTTTGATTTTGCAAAAAATCGAATTTTCAAAAATTAGTCGTGTTTGAGCGACTACAAAAAGTGCTGCGGGCCAAAATTTGAAAATCGAAAAGCTTTCACGTCTGCATTTATATTTTTTCTTTCATTGTGCAAATTTTCAACTCAATCGCAAACGGCAGCTGGCACCCAGGTCCAAAAAAAGTAGTCGATTTCGCTACGCAAAAATGTAAGGTTTGCCCACACGTTTCACTTTTTCAAAAATTAGACCTTTCACGGCTAAATAACTCAGCAAAACTTCAACGTATTCTTAAGTTTAATACATCAATTTAAAGCTAAGAAACTGCATATTTTAATGATATGAGTAATCATTTTATATGGAAACAAATTTTTTTTGCTACGGCTACAAAATTGTCCAAAAAATTAAATTTATAATTTATAATAAATAAATAATTTAAAAAATTTTTTATCACAATATGCACATCAAATGAAAGCTATTTTCATTTTGAACAACTTTTCTTCAAGACATTATGGTCAAAAATGTCGCTGAAAAAAATTAAACGCCAAAGTCGGTTCCCCTGAGCGCCACCTTAACAAGCTAAACTACACCAACAAAGGTCAATTCACACAAAGGCGATATACGCTCCATGGCATACGTCCTCATGCTCATCAATACGCTCCCTCGTGAGTCGTGTGAATGGCCTTGAGGATATGTTTAACAAGCCAAACCTTAACTTTTACACAAAAAAGCTACGTTTTTATTCGTAAGGATCTTAAAAAATTTTAGCGGCAAACTGGCAAGATGGACGCGCAGATTCTTCCGAAAAGAATTTACTGGGGTCTATGACCAACCCTATAACATTCAAACTACGATTCATCTTGAAGCTATGACAGATAATTATTTCTTTAATTATGTATGTTGCTTTATCATAATCATTTGTGTAATCAAGATAAATGCCCCAAGAAAAGCAATTAAAAAGCAATATACTCGTTCGACGCCTTTTGAACTAATGAATATTAGACAACAGCATTTGCAAAGAATCTGCATACAATTACTTCGCAAGTTTCTTATCATTGCGACAAATTCAAAGCTGCCAGGCTAATGTATAATGATCTACGGTTAATTTAGTGTAACCGTCTCATGGGAGTAATTAGACATTATTGTCAACCTTGACATAAACTGAGCAGCATAATGATCCACTGTAAATTATTAACCAAAAGTTGTTTGGGCAGCAGTTATAAACTTGCATACACTATGCACTTTTATCATTTTTGCTGCTTCGCTACAGCGCACATTTAGAAAGAGTCTGGGTATCAGAGTACACAATACGTGCTCATGAGTCATGTCTTGATATCCAGGGGGTAGTTTCAGAAGCTTTACATAAGTCTTTACATAAAGTCTTACATAAATTGAATTTACGGGAGAACTTATGAGAAGGTTACGAGTGGTACATAAAGTGTTTCAGAAGTCTTCACATAACCTTCCCATAAGTTCTCCCATAAAGTTCTCACATAAAATTATATGCTCTCGCTGGAAACCGCATGAAATGTGTACGCACACGCGCTCGCACAATTAGATGCCTAGCAGCACGATCGCAGCTTTAGTTTTCGTGCTGAGGGTGCGTTCATTTGAAATCTCATTTAAAATAATAATAAATGGGTTTGTTAGTTGATTTAATTATTTAAGCGCATAACAGTTACCACCATACCTGCTGCTATCGTTTCATAGTGTAATCTTAAAATCAGATTTTTCAGAAGAGTGCAATAAAGTTTAAAAAAATACGTTCCCTAAACTATGCCACTTTATGCTCTACCCAGCAAACCAATTTTCCTACCTTTTTTAGGTTTGTACTAATTATTTAGCTCTAAGGTGAGTTATGGGTGCCCTCACGTTCTCCTAAATTTATGAGAAAAACTGGCACCCACATTTAGCATTTTATGAGTAGCCTGCAGTCTTTACATAAATTTATGTAGTAACTATCAGGCTACCCATAAAGTTAGATGGAAAACATAAATTTATGAGAGAACATGAGGTGATCCAGAAGTTATGTAAAGCTTCTGAAACACCTATAACGATATGTAAGACTTTATGGGACCCATAAGACTTATGTAAAGCTTCTGAAACGACCCCCAGGCTCTATAGAATGTCTCTGCACATTGTGTGCATTGTCAGTGTGTATCTGTCAAGTCCTCACTGCACACACATTGATATTATGCAAATTATGTAGTTTGAATTAGCAATCGGGTAGTTTAAAACATGCATCTCCTAAGGATTAATTTTTCGACAAAACAAGGGTGCTACACTAACTGAAGTTCTAAATGACATTAACAATACAATACTTATCACAATAGCGCAGAACAATTTGTAAATGAAGTTGTCGATGCTGTCTGTAACTCAAATAACTCAAGAGCTGTACGCGAAGGTCAAGATTGTGTTGCAAACTTTGAGAAGCACTGTGCAGCATTAGTAGCTGATATAGTGTACATAAAAAGGCATCAAATCTCAGTTGTCAATTCAGTAGCCAGTAACACACATGTAAGCAGTCAGGTTACTGCTATTGTGCTATATTATGAAACACACCGGTAACCTAAATTTTTGCTGCGCAGCAGATTTTTGAAATAGTTCACCTATTTACTGAGGCCCAAAAAGCTTTAGTGCTTACTGCTTAGAGAGAACATCTTTTGCACACAGCTTCTACCTGCTAGTAATTAGCGTGCTTTAATCATTTTAGCTTTTTTCACGCCATTTACAGATGGAACTTATGTTTCTACTTATACTTTGAACCTGTACTTTTACCGTGAAATCGTAAAAAACAAAGTGACCTACCTGCTAGTATAGTTAACGTACGAACTCAATAGCGAAAATGTTTTACTTTTTGTTTATAGAAGTTTTCACTCAATTATGTAAGTAGATTTTTTGCAAACCTAGCTGACAAACGTTTACTATTCAGAATTTTATTTTTCTTAGGCAGGAACTAACATATTACCTAACTTGGAACCACCTTCTATCAGGGGCTACTTGATTCTACTTGTGGAGACTTCACAGAAATCTGCTATTGTTTTCATGTTAAAAACGATTTGATGAAACTTCGTTCTGCAACGCAGAAGTTCCATGAATATTTGAATGTGGATGTTTAAACAAGTACGTCTTCCGAGTAGCCAGTTTTTATATCAAACATACTTTGTAAAGATGACTTAAATACTTTAAACTGTGTATAAAGTCAAAAGTAATTTCAAATAGCTTACTGTTCCAATGGAACAGATAACGCGGCATTTTTCAAAGTGAAACTATGTAAAAGGTAAGGGCAAATTCGTCTTCTTCCGAGGTGGTTCAGACAAAAACCCGCTTATGAAATATTACGTTCGGCCGTTCGGGCCGTTTATAGACCGTATTTTATGCCTCATGGTAGCGGAATGAGCATTCAAACCGGGAATCTCACGGATACTCAGTTATGATGACGCACTTGCACTGAGGTTTCACTTCCACTACTGCCTCAAGTACAGATACGTACTTACTTACATAATACATAGTACGTACTCAAGACTTCAACTATTTCAGCTTTGTCACGTTTTGCACTTTCAAATTATTTAAAAGCGAGCAGAAATACATGAATAGATTGATTACATTCTCACCAAGACTATCAAGAACAGTCTCAGAGTGACTACGCATGAACGAGACAATGAACTTGATATGTGTAAATCTCAAACATTTTATGCTAATCAGAAAATTGACTTTGTACTTATATTAAGCACATAAACGCTTCATTAGGAGTTTTGGTCAGTCTTTAATGAAAATAATTTTTTTGATGCTAGTCTTTCAATTTTTGTAAACTTTCTCGATTTTGTGCGGCTAAACTTTTGGCATTGGTCACCGTTATGTGGTATCACCGCAAGCCACGCCGCTCAGTTGAAGTTCATTGTGACTGCCAGCAGTCGAAATGTGCATAATCATACTATCAACAATAATCAATAATAATAATCAGCGCTGAGCGAAACCGGTTTCTCGCTGATTGCACAAGGCTGATGTGACTGTGCATGTGCACAAGCTACAACAACACTAGAGGCAGGACCTGAGATTTTTCTTCGTTACAGACACTGCCCTAATGTTGTGTATACGCGGCGGCTGAGGCCGCCGCGTAATATACGCGGCGGCTGAGGCCGCCGCGTAATAATAGCAACAACAACAAGAACAGAAACATTGCCTGCCGATTCATTCTATCGCTTGTATAAATAGTAGGTATGCTGTGCGCTGAATATGACGTCAACATGACGTTAGTTTACATAAACATTTAGGCTAAATGAATTAAACATTAATTTCAGGACAGATGTTGATTAACAGTCTTAAAAACAAGTTTTTCACCATACTCTAATTCTGAAATCTGTTTTGATGACGCAATGAAGTAAACGTTTACTGCTAATAGCATATTTACAAAAGTTTATTAGCATATAGATTTAAAAATCATACATCGCTAGAAGTTCAAAAGTGGCAAGATTGAACTGGCTTTCTTGTTAAACTCATTAGAGTTCGAAACTCATTTGGTTTACTTCGCAATTAAATGAAACTAAAACAAAAACTTTCGTATACAAACCGCTAAATGTCAAAGTAATGGTATTTATACAACTAACTGCAATATAATTTTAACTATAAGATACTTGAAGGCATTATTTCAATCATACAGGAGCGTATATACGTTTAAGTATATCAGCAAGTATGGACGCGTGAACAACAAAGTTTACTAAAGTATTTTAATTAATTAATTAATACTTATACTAATATTAATTAAGTAATTTCTATTCAAATATCCCAATAGTTTTAGCAGTACTTTTCTAAATTTCTTGCTATGGTATTAATATAATACACTAAGTAATGGTGCTAAGTTACATGGCCCAAGTCCTATGTCCTACACTTTTCTAAAAATCTGGTAACATTTTTTCCGAGCAGAGCCGGATATGGTATACTGAGCGTACGGGAATGAACAAGCTCCTAAAGCTATACTTCATTCCTGCAAGTCCATCATAGATAGATGAATACCATATCTCTTTCGAAACTGTTCGGAAATAGTGTCGCTGGATTTTATGAAAAAATATTGCCGTGTATAGGACTTGGGCCAACTGCATAGTTTGGAAAATATTACATTCAAATAGTCAACTATGTAATAATATTAACAAAATACAAACATAAGTCTAACACAAGAACATTCAATATAATATACGTTACAAATTACCTCAGCGCGTGAGCTTCAACCTAATATGGGACTACAAAACACATATTTACATATTTAATATTTACAAACTTATTTATTCTTGTCTGCCTCCTACAAAATACATTGTAGGCGATATTAATATTTATTATGATATAATAAAATACTACACCTCTGATTCAAACACGATAGTGAATTACGTTTCGGGCAAACTTAATTAAAACTGCTGATTAAAAGCCAGTAATTAGTAGTAGGCTTCCTACATAAGAAATTTTAGAACATTATCTTAAACATAATCAGCCTAAAAACGTTTACACAAAAGTTTTTTCCTGCGGCTAAAACACTTAAAAACTGTTTACTATTAAACCATAACCGTAAAAGCTAATGTTTCAAACCATTTCTAAAATTAGCAAGGTACATAGGTTAATTAAAATTGCAAAAAGAATTACCGCACTAGAAGTTTCCAGAAAAAGCGTAAATTTACCGTAAAGTACCAAGAGTTACTGAACAATTTTATATATTACTAGTACTATAACATCTGATAGCTAACATTGGTTATATATTTTACTTAAATACATAATTGTTTTTGACAAGTTCAATTAGTTTATGTTTCCGAATCTGGCTAAATTTTGGTTCAATCTTGATAACAACACTGTCAGTGAAATTAAAGAGTACGACAGCTATGTACACAGTAAATAAACAAAAAACGTTACTGACGTTATTATACTTATTATAGAACAGCAGTGATGAACATTTGATGAAAACTTAAATGTGCTAAAATAGATGAATTATTTAAACAGCATGTTAAAAAAGAATAAAAGTATTTAAAAATTCGAGGTTGTCGTAGTAAAATAAGACTTGTCCGACTTCAAAAAGCAATCAAAATTTTAAAAACAAGGAATCCCTACTGAGACAATGTCTGACGAAGCATTTTGTCAGAAGAAAACTTCTGACAAAAATACCTAAAATATATAGCATTCTACATTGCGCAAAATATTACTTCTATAGAACAAAAATGATAGTTACAGAAAAATATACATCTAAAATCTAGAAAGTCAGTACGAGCCTGCTTACATAGTTTATGTCAAAACATAATCATATCAAGCAGAACATATGTAAAATGTAACTTCCAAATAATACTTTTTTTATTGCTTTACTTTTACTGTGTTTATTACTGTATAATACTTGAAGCTTAAGATTAATTTAAGTTCCTGTGTTTATTCTAAACCTTATTATAACTCTATAACACTTCTAATACCGTTAGAAAATTTAGTCAATCAGATAATTTTAACATTATTTGTCAGCATAAGCAATGCTAATTTTTTGCTCCTTCTAGAGAAGAAACTATTGTAAACAAAACCACTTCTGTGCATTGCGAGAGTAGCCACTGCACGTTGTTCAGCGCGATGGTTAGCGTGTAAAGTCAGTCACGTATGATGCATAAAGAGACCACACGTATTCCGTAATCATTAAAAATTTGAAAGCAGAGGAATATTGTAATATACTTTGGTAAAGCAGGTTCATCGGCTCTGCCGATGTATAGCTTAAAAGCAGGCGTATTTGTCATTGACTATTGTTTTTCAAAAAATAATTGATTCCCTTTAGTTTTAATAAATTAATCCCGATAGAAACGGTCGTACTCATCAGTTGATTTTTCAGCATCCATACAGCAGCAATAAAGCACCGAAAGAATTACTCCAATCAACTGAAACAATAAATAAGACCGTTTAATCAGATTATTTCATCTTCATCGCTGCGACGTATGGGTATGGTTTTTGCTGTTTTTTTAAGGCTAATAATAAGAAACCTAGGGACAATGTAGTGATAACTTATTAGACCAAAAATATGCAAAAAATTTTGAGTAGGCGACATTTCCAGCGATTGGTTTTGAGATACAGACTAGGTTTGGTCAATTATATATGTATGATAAAAAGATAAAAACAAGCAAAAAACATCGAAATAAAAATAGCCAAATAGCACCAACACAATAATATTTTCTCAGTTGAAGTCTTTCTTGATGAATTAATGCAAAACGTTCGTTTTTTTGATAACCATAAAATTTCATAACTCCCCAAAACAATGCCTGTTTTCTTGATACTTGAAATCTTTTCAAGAAATTCTTAGACTGTTGCATTAAATAGTAACACAAACTTTTGTATGTATCATTCTAAGGGCCTTTTTCTAAAATGGACTTAACTGGACTTGACTTAACTGGACTTAATTAAGTCCGGAATTTTGGAATGCAAAATCGGACTTAAGCGGACTTAAGTGGACTTAAGTGGACTTAACGCTGCCAGTGGACTTAATTAAGTCCAGTCGCATTTCTAAAATATCACCGGACTTAAATTTAAGTCCGATCGCATTCCAAAAATAACAGTGGACTTAAGTTGCCGCTGGACTTATTTAAGTCCGACTTAACTTTTGCACGTTTCTAAAATGGACTTAATTAAGTCCACTTAAGTCCGCGGACTTAAATTTACACGTATTTGGGAGAATTTTAAGTCCGCGTAACTTTACGCGGACTTAACGGATTTAAGTGCTTGATAGCTCTTACATAATCGTTTATAACTTTTGACATACTGAACCGATTTAGATGATCTATATGTCAAATGATAGCTAAATAAATGGGCTTTTTGATGACATACTTTTTAAGTTTTTTTTATTTTTTTAAAGTTGCTATATGGCCGATAATTAGTCTTTTTCAGTCGATTACTGGCATTTTTATGGAACGTATGATGTTTCTTTTTGGCTGAAATTTCAAGTTTAGAGCTGATAACCGTTGTAGGACTGAATTTTAAAGTTTGTAATAACATAATTTTCTTATAAAGCTTAAAAATTTTGTACCACTAACGAGTGTAGTAAATGTGGGTTTTCAGACTTACGCTTTGTCAAATATGGTTGAAAATAATCCAGGGCCCGATTTATCGAAACAAAATGTTCGTCATCGAAAATGTTTCGATCAATCCAAAATTTTCGATGACGAACATTTTCGATGACGAACATTTTGTTTCGATAAATCGGGCCCAGATAAGACTATAGTGACACATAATGCTGCTGAAAAATAATACGACACAGAAATTACATGGTGTCGAGCAGTCATTATTTGACCAAATTTGTTGTCCTATAGTGTTTCTTGTTATGGGCACTTTTGTTGTTTTTGATTGGCCGGGTGTTATTGATTACTTGCATACATGTACCTACACGGGGTCTCGGTCTGGGGGGGGGGGGGGCTTTTCGACATTTTAGGGGGGGGCTTGTCCCAATTTTTTGTCCCAAAAACGCAAAAATTTCTAGTTTTTGCCTAAAAGTGGGAAATTTTTTGCTAAATTCAGATTTTTTTACGATTTTTTCGTTCTTTGCTCATTTTTTAAGCATTTTAGGGCGATCTGAGGCAATTTTGGAGTTTCAAGCAGGGGGGCTTGTCCCGACGGGTCAAATCTGAAGGGGGGTTTGTCCCGGGATTTCGAATCTGGGATGGGGGCTTGCCCCCCCCAGACGGTCAGACCCCCCCCCCCCATGTACATCTGTGATTACTCGTGTTCGTCACGTGGTTCAGGTTTGTCATTTTTAGCCAATGACAAATAAGTCTTCACTATGTCTCGACCAGAGTGCCGCATCATCTTACATGTGCGTCTGCATTTGCGAAAACAAACATAATAGTTTGTTTTTGCATGTGTGAAGTTGATCAAGAATTAACAAAAAGTAAAAGTAAATAAAGTCCTTGTCCCTGTCTTTATATATGGGTGATTAATTCTTATATACTCCTTGAGGACAGAGGAACAGTCTTTTACACGTGAAATAATGCTCAAACTCGAATGGATTAACTGGGTTTCATTGAAAATAACTTAAAAGTATATTAATCGCATTTGCTAATCAAAGTAAAACTGAAATTAAAATAGCTCAGAACGGGATTCGATCCGTGGTTGCCAGATTGAAAAGCAAAAAGCTTACAATCTAGACTACCAATGGACTGGAAAAAGCCGTCGTAAAAGTGCTTTATATATTTGTAGAAGTTTTTAGGGTTTCAGAAGTATATAACATTTCAAATTTTCACGCAAAAAATACTCAGAAACACATTTTCAATTACGCAACACAAACTAGCAGTTTTTTTTCCACTAGTCGGCCTGCAACTGTCTGATTGGCTGTTCTTGGTGTCACATGTAAAGCCTCAATTTGATTGGCTGACGTACGTAAGACTGCTTTAGAACTGTCCCAAAGATGCATGAGTACATATGAATTAAACGCAGGTTAAGAAAAGTATCGAAGACTTCGCAAGTCTAAATCAATCTGAGGCCAATGACGAACCACAAGACCATACTGAACACAGAGACAGCCCTTAAACGCGGGCATACACCAGCCTTAAACGAAAACTTTTGTTTTAGAATGGTACAATACAGTTGTCACAACTTTTTAAAGCTGTTCAGGATGTAATTTTAAAAAAAAAAGCAAAAAAATTTTAACATTTACATGGCTGAAAAGCGCAATTTGTGAGCTTTCGAATGACGTATTACACATGCAGAACGGTGAAACTAGTCAAAAGTTATAAACATAAACTCGTAATCCACACAGAGTCTTAAAAGCCGAAGTTATTTTAGGAATGAAATCGGACTTAATTAAGTCGGACTTAATCGAGTCGGACTTAATTAAGGCTGCGTTCCAAAAATACTGGACTTAAGTGGACTTATTTTAGTCCGCTGCAAATTTAAGTCCACTTAAGTCCGACTTTACTGGACTTTAACGTGAAGCGGACTTAAGTAAGTCCACTTAAATCAGTATTTTGGAATGCGTTTAAGTCCACTTA
>JASANF010004388.1:0-18580 GCA_030248245.1 Trissonchulus sp. WLG1_4 | reverse complement strand
GTAAAAATAACTGAATTATGGCACTGGCCGTCCTCAGCTAGAATTTTGGACAATCCTCAAAAACAAATTTGGAGATTTTTTCACTTTTTAGGCCAAACTTGGTCAAGTGGAGACGTATCAGAAATTTTTTCGAGCCGGGAATTAAATGCAAAGCATGACAGAAGTAGAACGTCACATCAGCCAGGGCCCTGTTGCTCAACTTTACAAATCCTACAATTGTAGCAATTGTAAGTGCAAAATCAGGTGATTCGTAATGAATTTATACGACGAATTCGTAACAAATCACCTGAATTTGCACTTACATTTGTAAGACTTGAGCAACAGGCCCCAGTGCACTAGGTAGGTAAGTGTATATACTCGTGCACACATGCAGAGGCTTTGATGAAAGTGAATAACAAATACGAGTAAGCCAATAAGTTGCAGGGGTCTGGGGGCGGCAGCCCCCAGAGAAAAATTGAACATTTTTTCAATTTTTAGGTCGAATTTGGTCAAATCAGCGTCAATATTTGCTCAAAACCTTTCGTCAAAGCTTCGTCATTTTTATTTTCTGAACGTCATTTTTAAGTTTCATTTCTGCAAATGACGCCATTTTTGACCAAAAAAAACCCTGCCAGGAAGGAACAAATTATCAAAATAACGGAACAATATGGCACAAAACAAGTTAAAAGTTTATGCTATTTTCTAACCTTGTTGAGCTAGTTTGCCTGTTGCCATGTATGTTTGTGAAGTTAACAGCGCAAGATTAAAATTGGTGATAAAAAGTTTATTGCCCTGTGCCTGCCTAGCTGTGTAACTGTTTTGTTTTCTGCTTTATTGCTTTGTTTGCTTTTTGTTTTTTGCTTATTTGTTTCAGAATGGATTTGGCTCAGTCGTTAAGTGGATTTCTGCAGGAGGTGCGATCTGTCCTGTCAGACTCTAGAGTAAGTTATGAATCTATATAAAAGATGTTCAGTTTTTTGTTTTGAAGATTCTGTCCTATCATTATTTGTCTCATTTAATCAGTATATATATACAATTTTGTTACACATGTCTCATTAATCAAGACAATAAAAATCAAAACTGGGAGCGTTGCCGCATTTTGAAAAGGTGTCTGCACTCGCAATGGCACAGGAATTTAAATGAAGAAGAATTTACTTAAACAAAAATTTACTTTAACTTTAACTTTACTTAAATAAAAATGAATGAACAAACGGTGTAGAACAAATAAACAAGCATTGAAAACAAAAATAACAGACTGATAACAATAATAATATGTTAAAAACAGACAAATAACAACAAAAACTAAAAAGTCGTCGACAAATGAAGCAATGATATTTATATTTTTTACATAAATATTTATCATTTTAATATTTTGCTTAGGATTAGCTTTTATTAACTAGTATATAATCCAATGTTTTTAGGCCCGTCCAGCCATGTTCATTGGTTCTCTAAATTTTCTGTGCCTGCTTATTGCATTTGGTTGCGTCAGCACTACTAAAAGCATGGGTATGTGGAAAGTGGAAACGTCATTTATTTATTTATTTATTTGTTTTCATATATATATATTTATTTTTATTTATTTTATATTCATTTATTTTATTTATCTTAAAAGTTGCGTATATATAGAATTTAATTTCATGCAGAGGTTGCGCAGAATTTTCGATATTTCGTGGCTTTATTGAGTTTTTCGTGGTTGTCAAAATGTCAAACATTGAAATTTTTGTACAAGACAGATACAAGGGGTGGAATTCATACGTGGGCAGGTAGCCAATTCTGGGAGGGAGATAAGCCATTCGTGGGGGCGGGGTGCGGAGCAACTTTTCCGCCCGTTTTCTCTTCGTGAGCCACCATTTTTTGCTTTGTGAGCCACCGGTTTTGCCGTCGTGAGCTACCTTCAAACATTCTCGGGGGTGAAGATTCACAGACTCACATGGAAGGGAGCAAGTCCAGGGGGGGAGCAAAATATATTTTCGCAACAATATGAATATATATATAAGTTTGCGGAATGTTTATCATTTTTAAGCAAAAGTTTGCATTTTTGTAAATTTGTAAATTCTGTATATAAATTTTGCATTTTTGTGAGTTTATATATAGTGGTGCGGGACACAGGCGGATCTAGGGGGGGGGGAGGGGGGGGGGGGGGCTCGAGCCCCCCCCATTGGGTCGAGGGGCCTATCGAGTCGGGGGCCTATCGGCCCGAAGGGCCGATAGGCCCCCGACTTGTGCATACGTGTAGGTCGCTCTCCATGTTGTTTTAGGGCCTATTTAGGCCCTTGTAGCCTGTTGTGGGGCCTGTTGCTTTGGGGCCTATTTAGGCCCCTGTAGTTGTAGCCTGCTGTGGAGTAGGTATATAGGTCCCTCTTCTCTCCATGTTGCTTTGGGGGCCTATTTAGGTCCTTATAGCCCCCCCCCCCCCCGAAATTTGTTCCGACTGAAATTGGACACAACACAATGATCCCTCCTTTGTTTTTATTGATCGGCCGAAAAAGATTTCCGATACGTCTCCAATTGAACAAATTTGGTCTAAAAATGAAAAATTTCCCACAATTTGTTTTTCTTGGGGGCTACAGACCCCTGCGACTATGTGGCTTACTATTAGGGATGGAAGTCTCGGTCTCGGTCTCGGTCAAAACCCGAGACTAGCCCAGTCTCGGTCTCGGTCTCGGTCTTTGTCTCGGTCTCGGTAGTCGAAAAGTCTCGGTTTGTACCCGGTCTCGGTTTTTCAAATCTGTGAAAAATTTTCCTGTGGTCCCCCCTTTGGTTTATATTTTTGGCAGAAAATTTTTTTCGGAAGTTTTTATTTCACCAAAATTTCACATCACAGTGAGATTCTGTCGATTTTTTTCCGAAAATTTTACCGTGGTTGTTTAGTTTATCAGTAAACAGAGTACACACACAAAAATGTATGTTTGTGATTAGGTCTCTTATTTCATAATATTATCTTTCAAGTCTGTCTGTGTGATTATTATTATATTTTATTCTTTAATCTTTAGTGTTTAACTGGTCAACTTTGTTATGCCAATCGGTGACTGCACATACTTAACTGTAAATTCCAATTAGTATGAGTTTAGCAAAAAATCAAAAATAAATATGTGAAAGTTCAACTAGACGCACTACTCAAAATTATGCGGCGAGGGTGACACATGTAGTTCGGTAGATGAAAAGGGAAGACTCTACTCCAACTAAAATTTAGTCCCAGGGGATTGAGGGGGCACAATTTTAAGGGGTGTCACGCCGGAGGCAAAGAATGAAAGAGCGTCACGACGCGCAGGTCTAATTTTTGAGCTACAAACCCTTTTTATCTTGGGTGTATAGTGGTGCGGGAAAGAAACCCTATTTTCAACTTTTCGGGTCGTCCTGTGCTCCACATAAATCGGATCCATTAATGCTCGTGGCTGTTATAACGGCCATCTTTCGCCTAACTGTTGCACTAATAAAATGGATTGTAACCACTCACGTTTCTGAGTAATGAGTCTCGAAACCTCTGGGAAAAAAACCCTATGCGGGAAAAAAAACCCTAATGCGGGGAAAAAAACCCTATCACTTTTTCTGGTTGTTCTATTAGCAGGGAATATAAACACAATTTCATCGTGTTCTACAACTCTTAGGCTGCAGTATGGACTAAAAAAACCGTTTCTGCGACATCCATGTGACTCACAATGATTCTTCAAAAATCGACCCGTTTTGGCAGAAATGACTTCTGCCCAAATAGGCATTTTTTCCGTATTTAAAAGCATTAAAAACAGATTTTTGCGCTTATTACGTGAGAAACAGCGGACAAACACCGCCCGCGTCTATCATTCTTGGATTTAGTTGGTACGCAGCAGCTAAAACCTAAATATTGCAAAAAATGCCCATTTCACCAAAAAAATTTTGGTGAAACATCATCAAAACAGGTTTCGTAAGGGGTGTCGGGGTATGGCCCAAAATGACAAAAAACGACGTTTTGCGGCCGAATAAACGGTTTTAATGAACTCTACGCATGTTGTTAGCCCAGATGAACTAACTTTAGTAGCAACAATGGGTGAGTTTAGCAAAAAAATGCCGCCAAACAAAATAGGGTTTTTTTCCCCGCAATAGGGTTTTTTTCCCGCACAAACTTTGACCAGTCACTGGTCAACCACAGCGTTTTTCACGGTTTTCGAGCTTTAGAAGTATAGAGGAAAGGTAACTCTCTTGAAAAATGCAAACGCCGTTGGTCAAAAGTGTTTTTGTGAAAAATTATGACAAGTCAAAAATTTGGAAAATTTTGTCACTTTGGAATTTTTCAACATGCAAAAGTTTGAAATTTTATAAAAAACGCTACAGGCCTCAAAACTGCACAGAAATTGGTGTGGTAAGTCAGTTTGGGATGCGCTTTCCACCTGCATACTCAAAAAGGTCCTATGTCGTGAGGTTCGGCCAGGAAGCACTAGGGTTTTTTTCCCCGCAAAACGCGTAGGGTTTTTTTCCCCGCACCACTATATATTTTAGCAGAACATTTGTAATTCCAATACAAGCTGAGCGATTTTTAACTAAATTCAGCCAAACAGTGTCTGAAATTGCTATTCTCTGGTGTGAACAAGGACAAATTGCGTCTGCTTTGGGACAGAGGTCAAAATTTCACAGTATTTGAGTAGACACGGCCCCACATCCACACAAAAGGAGGAAAGAACCAGGAACGTAACCAACATTGCCGTGATGTAGCTGTTAGTTATATGTACATAAGGTGTCTGACCATGGTTTTGTAAATTTACCTAAAAACTTGTAAAGTCATCAAACAAATAGGGGAAAAAATGGCAAAAAATGACCCAGAGTCTCGGTTTTGGCGGTCTCGGAATTTGGTCTCGGTCTCGGTAGTCTCGGTTTCGTGGTCTCGGTCTCGGTCTCGGTCTCGGAAAAAAAACCGAGACTTCCATCCCTACTTACTATTTCTTGTTCTTATCCTTCATCAAAGCCTATGCATGTATATACATACAAGTACATTAGACTGCATTTACATGTCTACACGAGTACATCATGCTGCATTTAGATGTCTAACATAGAAACTTTCAACGACTAAACTTTTACACAAGGATCCCCCCTATTTGGTTTTATAGCCTGGCAGGAAAAAGTTTCCGATACGACTCCAATTGATCAAATTCAGCCTAAAAGTAAAAAAATTTCTCACATTTTGTTCTGGGGGCTGCCGCCCCCGGACCCCTGCAACCTTATGGCTTTACTGTTCCTTGCTTTTGTCTTTCATGAAAGCGTATATATGTATATATTTGTGCATTGTGCACTATTTATTTGCTAATACACTGTTACGTGTATCATTTAAGCTGTTTTATTGGGGTAAAATTGACATTTTAAGTAAATTTATGGTTCGTAGTGCCAAAAATCTTACAGTGGCTAGCTGGTGCACCCTCGCCGTCGCGCCGGTTTTGTAATTTTAGGTGTTTTGAACTCCAGTTTTGCATTCAATAAAAATTCGGCCCAAAAATTGTTTTTTAAGGACATGTGTTAATATGTATGTGTCGTTTTTTGCGTTATAATCGCATTTATGTGCATTTTAACACATTTCAAAAAATGGGGCCTATTGGTCGGGGGGCCTATCGGGGTCCGAGCCTCCCCCCCATGGAAAATTTCTAGATCCGCCACTGGTGCGGGAAAAAAAACCCTACGCGTTTTGCGGGGAAAAAAACCCTAGTGCTTCCTGGCCGAACCTCACAATATGGGACCTTTTTGCGTATGCAGGTGGAAAGCGCATCTCAAACTGACTTACCGCACCAATTTCTGTGCAGTTTTGAGGCCTGTAGCATTTTTTTATAAAATTTCAAAATTTTGCATGTTGAAAAATTCCAAAGTGACAAAATTTTCCAAATTTTTGACTTGTCATAATTTTTCACAAAAACACTTTTGACCAACGCCGTTTGCATTTTTCAAGAGAGTTACCTTTCCTCTATACTTCGGAAGCTCGAAAACTGTGAAAAACGTTGACGTTGACCTGTGACTGGTCAAAGTTTGTGCGGGAAAAAACCCCTATTGCGGGGAGAAAAAACCCTATTTTGTTTGGCGGCATTTTTTTATTAAACTCACCCATTGTTGCTACTAAAGTTTGTTCACCTGGGCTAACAACATGCGTAGAGTTCATAAAAACCGTTTATTCGGCCGCAAAACGTCGTTTTTTGTCATTTTGGGCCATACCCCAACACCCCTTACGAAACCTGTTTTGGTGATGTTTTTTGGCTTTTTTTGCAATATTTAGGTTTTAGCTGCTGCTTACCACTTAAATCCAAGAATGATAGACGCGGGCGGTGTTTGTCCGCTGTTTCTAACGTAATAAGCGCAAAAATCTGTTTTTAATGCTTTTAAATACGGAAAAAATGCATATTTGGGCAGAAGTCATTTCTGCCAAAAAAGGTCGATTTTTGAAGAATCATTGTGAGTCACATGGATGTCGGAAAAACGGTTTTTTTAGTCCATACTGCAGCCTAAGACTTGTAGAACACGATGAAATTGTGTTTATACTCCCTGCTAATAGAACAACCAGAAAAAGTGATAGGTTTTTTCCCCGCATTAGGGTTTTTTTCCCGCATAGGGTTTTTTTTCCCGGAGGTTTCAAGACTCATTACTCAGAAACGTGAGTAGTTACAATCCATTTTATTAGTGCAACAGTTAGGCGAAAGATGGCCGTTATAACAGCCGCGAGCATTAATGGATCCGATGTATGTGGAGCACAGGACGACCCGAAAAGTTGAAAATAGGGTTTTTTTCCCGCACCACTATAACTCCCCCAAACGTCTCCCAAGCTTCCTGAAATCTCGAACACTCCGGGCAACGCCCCCCTTGACTCATACCCCATTCATGTACATATTATATATAGGTAGACGTAGAATAATAGCTTTTTGTGTATTTGATTTTTGATTTGTTTCCATATCGACTCCGTATCTTCGTTATACATATTAAATACATGTCGTTGATATATATACATATTTCCACAGTATATAATTTGTATTCATTTCTTTTATTAAGTATATATATATATAATATATATATATATATATATATATATATATATATATATATATATATATATATATATATATATATATTATTTATATATATATATATAATATATACAGAGTTTTTTTGTTCCAAATTATGTTCTTTAGAACACCATTTTCTGAAAAAGAACAGCAAAAAATAAAAAAGAACAACCGTAGAACAGCCAGCTGGAGCCGTGTGAAACCCCAGAATCGCGTCTACAGTGCACCAAAAATGTGTCTAATTTCAAAAAATTTTCTGGGGACAGCTATTATGTTTTAATGGTCTCTTTCAAGGGATTTTAAAAGAGCGACTGGACTGAACAGTTTTTTCTTTTAGTGCTGCGAATGTGTATAGGACTAGGGTACTTCATGGTGTTTAGAAGCAGCATTTAACAGCGTAAATGTACATGGGGATGGGGTGTGGGACGTGGCTTGTGCCAGATTTTTCGAAGGTAAGGAGGAGGGGGCGCGTGGTTTGACATTTAGGGGACTTTATTGAACTTACAAAAATACAAAATTTTCAGTGTAAAATTTTTAGCATGAATTTGTCGTTTTCCTTAATTTTTCAAAGTGACGAGGTGCTCTTTGCTTTTCAAAACCCTGGCTAGTTCCTGATCTAAACACACCTTAACAATTCTAACGTATATAGACCGTCAGGAGCTAATTTGTAGAGACTACAGACTCCGTTGATAACTAGCTTCAGCAAGAAGTGGTTTACATTATATAAATTTGGGATTGCCTCTCAGCTCAGCCCAAATTTTGGAGACCCCGAAAATTTATATATACCGTAAAATTTGGACAATATATATTTCAAAAAAGCCATTGACACCCAATTTTGCCACAATTATTGGGACCCTCTCCAACTGCCCTCTCGATTCTGCCACCCCCTCCCCCCAATCCACCCTCATACATGGCGGAGCGGGGGAGGGGGCTGGGGCTGAAAAGGGAATTCCCCCCACCTGAAATTTTTTCCCAGTTAATTTTTACACAAGTGTCCCCCCTTTGGTTTTTCTTGCCCAGCCGAAAAAATTTCCCGATTAATCTCCAAATGAAAAATTTGGCGTAAAAGTCAAAAACTCAAAATTTAATTTTTTCATGGGGGCTGCAACTCCGTGGCTTATTCCTTATTATAATCTATCAGTAAAGCATGGTTTTTTGCGTAAAATACTGCGTATTCATTAACGCAGTGGACCGTAAATTTACGCAGTCAAAAATAAGACTACGCAGAATTTACGCAGCCTTCATGTGCCCACCGAGCGGCACTAAATCAAACGCAGCCGGAAACATTTTCCGATGCGTCTCCAATTGACTGAATTTAACTTAAGAATCAAAAAATCTCAAATTTTTGTACTGGGGGCTACCACCCCCAGACCCCTGCTACTTTAGTGCCTTGTGTTCCTTGCTCAATTTTCTTTCACGAAAGCGTAACACTACACTGTTATTAGTGTATGGATTTGGCTGTGTGTGGAAACTTGGCTGCGTGTGAAAATTTGGCTTATCGTGTGGAAACTGGAAACAGATCATTTTTTAAAAGATCTGAAAGTTATTCCCCCAGCCTGATACTACGCAAATGGCATATTTGGCGTGTATATATTTTTCAGTGTTCTAAAAGTTTTCAAATTAATAGATATGTTCACACTAACCAAAGATATATACAGATCGGAAGTTGTTTTCAAAGAAATTGCTTGAAAAAACTTTCAACCAGACACAACAAGATGTCAATCTCTGACCAAAACTAACTTTTTCAAGTTAACGCCACCTAAATGTTATGTTAGTTTCGTTGTATATGTAATAAAATTGCTTGACACGCCTTTTAAAGGCGTTGGCTGTTTTTAACGAATTATGTACTAGCGTTAAAAATTACGCAATCGTTTCTAAAAATACGCAGTCAAAAATGAAAACACGCAGCTTTTACGCAGTGCCGATTTTCAAAGAATCCTGCAGCAAAGTCAATGCATGTATTATACACAAATAAATTATGCTGCATTGCTGCATATTATATACTTGTGTAATACACTGTCCGATGTGACGTTCCCATCTTTTGTTTCAATTTTCTTGTCTGAAAAAATTTCTGACACGTCTCTAGTTAACCAAATTTGGCCTTGTCTTGCCTTGCCTTGCTCCTTCAGCGTCGTGGCGGTGCCATAGACCCGGGTAGGTGCCCGGACCTCCGGAGAAATTGGATGATGCCCCCTGGGGACCGGTGGATTTGTGACAGGGTTGCCCCCGCCCCGAAGACTTCATCCCTCAGGTTTGCAGTGGCAGGGCATCTTGCTAAGGCGTGCTCAACAGATTCCTCATTTTCGTTGCATAGTCTACAGTCGGGCGAGTCTGTCTTTCCGATTCGGTGTAAATATTGCTGGAAGAGAGGGCAGTGGCCCGTCCGCACCTGCGCACATATGATTCCTTCTTCTCGGTTTAGTCCGTGGCTCTCGGGGGGTGGCGGAAAATTTGGCCTAAAAATTGAAATAATCTCCAATTTTTTTCTGGGGCTGATTTACTCTTGTAATGCGTATTTAGGTGTTAAAATTGATATAATGTGCATTTTAACCCATTGCAAAAAATCGAAAAGTCATCCCCCCGAAATTTTTTTCTGTGAACGTAATATTGTAGATGGATGTATGAATGGAAATTTTGTTAAAAACATGATTACAACGCCGTTTAAAACTTTCAGTAAAAAAGAACAAGTCATCGTGAAAAAAACACTCAAAAATAAAAAAGAACAAGTTTTGAGCAGTGGTCGATTTGAAAAAAAACCCTGTATATATATATATATATATATATATATATATATATATATATATATATATATATATATATATATATATATATATATATATATATATATATATATATATATATATATATATATATATATATATATATATATATATATATATATATATATGTGAATAAATAATACTAATTTCAGTGCTAACAGGCTACTGCTACTTGTGCGTGTTTGATCTGATGATGGTGGGGACGGTGCTGGTGACACTCTGGACCAGAAAACAAAATCCTAGTGAAGCTTTTTCTTACGGGTAGGTCGGATTTCATTTTTGTCTGTGGCTATGGCTAGTCCGTGGCTATGGCTCCGAGGTAATTCGTCGGACGTCGGCAACTAAATTCTCTCGGTTAAGGTGGTAGTGTCGCTAAAGCAGTTTTGCTCATAGATTGCAAAAGGAAAGCTTTTTGCTTTGAAATTTAAATGATAAAATATAGTCAGATGGGGTAAAAAAATACAAAACATGAGTACAAGGTTTTTTTGCTTTCCTGGATTAAGTTTCTCGGGCAAACTTTTTTCCAACAATACCTCGCGGAGTTGCTCTACAAAACCACATATTAAACTTTTTTCTCTGCATTACTAATTTTATATAAATTGAAAAATAAACGTATTTTTTTTACCCCCATTTTGGGGGAAAAAAATACGGTCGCGGGGAAAGAAAATACGGGTCGATTCTGACCCATCCAAGAAACGCAGGCCAACATGCTTCTACAGTTATGAAACTCAACTCAGACTTACTCAATTTTTTAATTAAACTCGCACATAAAAGGAAAGGCCACTGAAATTGGAGCCCCAATAACACCACGACTACTTTTTACACTACACTCTTTTTTGAATTTTTTTTTTCAAAATTTTTTCCGTCTACGTATTCTTTTTTTGCGGTAAACCGAATCATTTGACGTAAAGATTGTAACGCGGACGCCGAAATTGGTAGCGACGCCCTGCTTGATAATTTTTGCATACTTAAATATAGTCTTAAATTAGTTAAAATTTCCTTTATTGCTGTCAATATTCAAATCGTGTTGCACCAGAAATTGTTCCCAGATCATGTATTTTAAAGAGTGAATAACCAATATCATCATCAGCTTCGCAACTTAGGCATCTGTGCGTCTGTATGTGTATTTATGTAGCTGGGCTCATCATTTGAACACCCTTGTGTAGCTGGAACCGCTCTGTTAGCAGTCGGTGGTTGCAGTACACTTGGCAGGAGTGGCATCTTCTTGTGCTTACTTTCTACCCCAAAGGAAGTTGTTTTGGTTTGAAAACATGACATAAAAGCAAAAAGTACCCGTATTTTTTTCCCCACAAATTGACCAAAAATGGGGGGTAAAAAAAATACGGCTCCCGTACGCGCCAACCAGTAGCAATAGAGAAGAACCATTCAGAGATTGAAAGAAGGGTAGCTTACTATGCCATATGCGCAGTTGGTGCCGGAAAACAACTAGACTCCGTGACAAGAGAAGCTTGTCAAAATTTTGTTGACCCTTGTAAAATGAGCCATGTTTTGGGTGCATGATTTTGTCAGCTTCATATTGTAAGCTGAACATAGATTATTACTAGGTAATATGTTTATGTAATGTAGCAGTAGTGGTGCTTCCTTTGTATGTATTCAACAGGCATGTACCTGTTGGGGTTTTTCTTGGAGGGGTGTGTATTTTTTTACCCCATGTTTCCGATCGTATTTTTTACCCCCTCTGACTATAAATGATAATTTAAATAAATAAAACTTAAATACTTTGAAAATATGAAAGGAACAGCTTCAAACATTTTACTGAACAAGCTTTACAGCCACGCGAAGTTGACTGCTTTCGCGACACTACACCCTTAATTCGACGATTAAGGTTTATATACGCTTATACATGTATGAGGAAGTTGATGCAGGGGGGGGGGGGTGAGACCCAAAATCGAGGAGCCGGGGGTCCCGAAAATTTGGGCAAAATATTGTAAAAATGGCATGTTTTTCCTGCCGCCACCTCAGTGGCGGCAGGACTTTATATTACTTTTCGTTTTCTAATTACATGTAAGCATTGTTCTGCATCAAAATACGATTAAAGTATCGGGTTATATAGTAAGCATAGGGCTTTGTTAACTTTGAATAATGTTTTGCAATGTTTTGACTTACTTTGATGAGTCGTTTTTTTGCCGAAAAGTGCCTATCCGGATCGAAGGGGGGGGGCGACTAGGTCCACTAATAATTCTTTGATTGTTCCGTTTTGTATTTTAATTCTTTTAACAAATTAATTGTACAACGTTTGAGACCTATTAAAATAATAATAAATTAATTAGAATAATTAATACGTTGCGAGTGT
This sequence comes from Trissonchulus sp. WLG1_4, assembly GCA_030248245.1. Classification (NCBI taxonomy): domain Eukaryota; kingdom Metazoa; phylum Nematoda; class Enoplea; order Enoplida; family Ironidae; genus Trissonchulus; species Trissonchulus sp. WLG1_4. The sequence goes on along the minus strand of JASANF010004388.1, from coordinate 6,500 downwards.
AAACCTAGCCCCCTCATTCTCTAAAGCGGCATAGCATAAGTAGGAGTGAAGCCAGATAGGCCCGTTAGAGTATTTAAAGGGTTTTACGAAAGCTTAGCATTGGCCCAGTAGCTCAAATGGTAGAGCACTGGTCTAGAAATCCAAAGATGGGTGATTCGAATCCCCCTTGGGTCATTTCGATGAAGATGCGCTCTTTCTTTCAGTAAAAACCCCCTCGCTGTCTTGAAAAAATCCCATTGCTGTCTTGAAAGATTCCCCTTGCTGTCTTGACATGGCGAGACGTTGTAATCAATTAATTAAAAATAAAACAAAATAATTAATAATTGCAAGTTTACAGTATGAACCTAGCTCCCTCATCCTCTAAAGCGGCATTGTATAAAAGTAAGTGTGAAGTAAAATCGGCTTATTAGTAGTAAAAGGATTTACTAAAGCTCAACATTGGCCCAGTAGCTTAAATAGTAGAGCACTGGTCTGCAGATCCAGAGACGTTTGGTTCGAATACCCTTTGGGTAATTCCGATGAAGATGCTGTTTTTCTTCCAGTAAAAACCCCTTTGCTGTCTTGGCATGGCGAGACGAAAGTAAAATAGGTAGTATCTAAGCTTCTATTTAAAACTATAGTTACTGTTCGGCTCGATCTTTAATTTTAGTTTAAATAGTTTTTATTGAAATTATTATTAAATTATAATATTAAATTAAATTAATTAATATTAAATTATCAAGTCCAAAACTAGTAGACTTTTATATTTTTTAAGTAACCCCAAAAGGTAGTTTAAGTAAGCCTGTTTAATTTTAAGATATTCGTTACAGTAGTTGCTTTAGCAGTTAGAATCAGACGCTTAAAAATTTTAAGTTTATCAAAGTATTAGTTTTTGGGCCTACTTGGTAGTGACATCATAGTCCATGTTATGTTTCTGTTTATGCGCAACAGTTGTTTAGAATCAGTTATTTAGAGGTGGTTGGTAATTAAAATAGATATATACAATACCAAACCTTTAACTAGCATTTGTTAGTTTTTCACAGAGTGTTTACATGATTAAAAGTTGATGCATATGATAATGCAGGCTAATCTTAAAGAATTTTATTTTCCACTTAGAGCCGAGAATCTGAGATTTTTTTCAATTTTGCAATTGGCCAAAAACGGGAAACAATGTGGCACAAATGAGGTATATAAATCAAAAAGTTTAGCAAGAAACCTTAAATTGAGATATTGTATTAATGTAGCTAATATAGCCGGAGGTTCAAAATTACAGGCATTATAGGCATGATTTTTTACTTAGCTTTCACATTGAAGTTTGTTAAAAACTGTCGGGGAATTATTGTATGTGTTCAGGAATTTGTTGGCGGCAGGATTAAACTTTGTAAAGCTCGTATGTGTCAAAAGCATAAACTTACTCTAAAAGTTTGCATGAAAATCCTGCTTGTTGGGAAATTTTGCAAAATTTAGGGCATTTTTGGTCGATCAGGGGGGAGCGCTCCCAAAATTTGGCAAGAGAAGCCCGCCAAATTTTTGACCCCGTTACATGTTTGTATTATATATATATACGCCGTCATCATAAAACAGTCAAGCATTTTTTTCGCAGCAAAAAACAGCAATTTCAGTATGATTATGATCATACATGTAACGGGGTCAAAATTTTGTGGGCGCGTCTCCGGCCAAATTTTGGGAATTCTCCCCCCGGACCGACCAAATTTACCCCAAATTTTGTAAAATTTTTCTAAAGTGCCATTTTTATTAAATCTTGCCCAAATTTTCGGGAACCATCCCCGCCTCCCCATACATGATCACAATATATAATTCACAATGATAATTTACAATCAATGATCTCACAACAGTATATCTAATCATAATCTTTTTAATTGCTATCAATGTTTAATCCATGTCATTTTAAAAATATTTTTGGATTGTTTGTTTTTATTTTAGTTATGATCGCTTCGAAGTTGTGGCCGTGTTTGCCAGTACTGTGCTGACCGAACTGGGAGCTTTGTTTGTCATTAAAGAGGGGTATATAATTTCCCATATGTTGTTACTTATATACATTATCAGAGTTTTTATAAAACTTGCTTATATTAGCGATGGGACTGACTTGTGTAACTGCTAAGTCATATTGAAGTATGCGTTTTTGCTAGCTTCAGTATATATCTGGTTTATATATTTAAGTTGTGACAACCTTAAAGGCTCAAACTTGATAATATGACAATCTAAATCAGTGTTTATATTGCCAGATTGCGATGATTACTGATTTAGACCCGCGACGGGCTTGGGTTTGGGAAGGGACTCTAGTGTGTGAGTAACTCGTGGAAGTTACGTCTACTAAACTTTGAACATAATTCAACTGTTGAAACACACACTGGTATTATTGGCGTAAAGTATAAAAGTTCGAAATTGTATGTATTTAGAGATATTTTTTCCTTAACAATGCTAGTTTTGGTTTTTTTACTCGACAGTTAAAGTAATTATTAATTTTTAGGCTCGAACACGTTCTGGAGCAATCGGAAGTGCGAACGTACGTTTTTTGGTATTTCGAGTTATTGCAGTTTGTCTAAATTTCGTCAAAAAGTTGTTTAGAAGTTTTAGTAAAATGTGCCAGACTACTCGCAGAAGCACAATATGCTTTTACTAAACCCCTTTTGTCATTTGCCCCTGCAGTATTGATTTAATTCGCTAAATTTGTGTTAATCCATTCAAAAATCCAATTTCCTGGTCTAATTTACTCGTTAATCCTGTTCTAGCCCCTATTCGTTTGATAATCTGTTTTTAGTTGGATCCATATTTTCCTCATTCCGTGTTCCTTATCAATCTGTTTTCAGATCCAGTTTTCTCATTTTAGTCTATTTTTAGATCCAATTTCCGCATTTTAATCCAATTTCCTTATTATTTTAATACATTTTTAGATCCAATTTCCTCATTTTAATCCATTTTCAGATCCAACTTCCTGCTGGGCACCACGGTAGCTCTGATCTCCCACATGCTGGCCATCTATTGTGTGCAAAACGACGCATTCAAGCACGTGATTATTGCCAGTAGCTCCAGTTGGCTGCAAGAGCACGTGGCTGATATTAGTCAGAAGTCAGCATTAGATTAATTGGATTAGATTGACTTGGGGCATATTAGTCAAGTATCGTGGACTGAATATTGTTTGTTGCTTGACCCACCACCCTGTGGATCTTTTTTGTTGCGAAAATAACTCAAGAATAACTTTGTAGATCAAAAATGTTATCATATTTGCTGGACTTAGAAAGATTGAAAGTGTTTTCAGTTCTGGACAATTGAAACGTTATCTAACTTATAACTTTAGATGCCATTGACGTTTGTCGTCAAATTTTCCATCTGGGCCCCGTTGCATAAAAGTTTGAACAGTCTATCAGTCTAACAGTTGAACAGTTGAACAGCGATTTTTGTTGCATATAGCAACCTTAACTAAAAAAACGGAGATTTTAAATTTTTGTCATATTTTTTTTAAAAATGGGTCAAAACACACAGTTGATGTATCATAGGAATCTTAATCATATTCAGCTTATGTTAGCATCTAAATTTTTTCTATGAAAAGTCTATTTTTTCTGCAAAAAAGAAAAATCGTCCGTTTTTTTTGATAATGATTTTCCTAAATAAAACGGATTTTTTCAAAAATATAACGGAGGTCATTAAACACCCAAAACCTGCATAAACTTCACTTTTTAAAACTCGAACATCAAGAAAAATCTTTTTTGCTCATCAACATCGTATAATAGAGCACTTCGAACAAGGAATTGTGAAAAAAATAACAACTAATGCAGACAGCCTTAAACCTGAAACAGTCGATCACCAAAATAAGTGTGAGCAGCTAACTCTCGACTGCAATAACGGGTGGTCGACGCTATAGAGCCCCCTATTCTATGCAGAGGATCCTCTGATCGCGTTCAGCGGCTCAATTTATCTCCAAAAGCATTAAAATCCTCATTTCGAAAAATTGACCGCTGGGGACCCCCAATGGGAAATTCCTTAAGGGGGGTCGTGGGGGGTCCAAAAGATTTTCTAAACAAAAATGAATCTCGAATTCGCGTTCAGCGGCCTAATTTATCCCCAGAGACGTCAAAAAACCATTTTTAAAAAATTGACCAATGTAGAACTATCAGGACCCTCACTGTGGGGCGGGACTGACTGTGGATTCATTCCAAGGCTTTTTTCTCAATAAAGTTAATAATATTCAAAACAGGACGATATAATTGTGATCTAAACACGGATCAAACATTCCGTTTTTTTTCGAGAAAATTTATCGAAAAAAACGGATGCTGTATTTCGGAGTACACGTCACTCCGAGGGATAAGATTGTGACAGAAGATAGACAATAGTTTAGATTATCATTGTGGTGAGTTTGGGAGTGATTGGATGGATGTTGATGAAAATATGATACTTTATCCAAAATTTCCGAGGTCGATATTCCGACTCTAAATTTGGGTGGTCTGAGAAATTTTAACAAAATTTTTTGAATTTAACTTTTGGAAGCTACTGCACCACTACAAATTAAAATTTAGTCTTTTTTCTACTTTCTCCACGATTGCTGGCTCTGTGTAAGTCATGGACTCTGAAAAAAACCCATCCGTTTTTTTTTTCGAAAAATCGGCCTTCCGTTTTTTTTAGTTAAGGTTGCTATAAATGTCAACACTGTTCAGTCACTGTTAACTGATATTTATCAGTGTTTTAACAGTGAATATGAACAGTGAGCGTTGCACAAATCTCAACACTGTTTACTGTTCAACTGTTCAAAACACCCTATCAGTCTAGCGGTCGCGCGTGACCGTTCAAATGTTGCACATACCGTTATTTTTTCATTTTTTTCCGATTTATTGTTATGTAACAGGTTTTTGTGTGATTAAGATATTGTTTTATGCCTACGCATTAACTTGAGCTAAATTCAACTTTTTTGACACTATACGACAGTTTGAATGTATTTCCTAAAATTACTATTAAATTCTATTAGAATGTTTCAATCGATCTCGAAGTGTGTGTGTGTGTGTGCGTGTGTGTGTGTGTGTGCATCGTGTACGATGTTAGACGGTGAAGTTTGCCGTTTATGTTAGCAAGTTTAAGTACGTTCTTACGTTCAAAAGTTTTACATTGTATTTAGAATGCTCGACTCAGAGACTGAGGATGAGTGGGTGCCAGAAGCACTAGAAAACGTTGCGCGGAGGCGTAAGCAAAGAATTTTTCGGCCGCGCATTAATTTTAATTTTCTTCCTTATGAAAATCAGTGGAGATTTAGACTGATTGAGTGCGCCATTGGTGTCTTAAAACAGCGGTTTCGGTGCTTGTTAGACAAGTTATATTTGTCCCCCGAAAGAGCAGCTCAAATTATTTTAGCTTGTGTTACTTTGCATAATATTTGCATTAAACCAGTCGATGTGGAGCAGGCTTTGAATTACCGATGAATGTTGCTGACGTTAATTTGGAACAGGAAATGCCGACTGACAATGAGGAAAATAACGTTCAATTGAATCGACGAAGTCAAATTATTGATCTGTTCTAGCTAAGTCTCTTTGTGTGGTTCAGCTAAGTAAATGTGGCGATCAGTAACTGTACACAGTGCGTTCTAACAAGAGTACATAATAGGAAGAGTATGGTAGAGAGTAGATCCGCATTTGACGCAAGGCCCAAGATATAATAGGGAGAGTGTCATACTCTTTATATCATGTACTCTTGGTTCTAACTATATTTGTCTAGGACTAAGGGTCGATTCACACTTACAGCCGCATGACCGTTTAGCCGCCAAATTACGAAATAATAAACTTGTCTTCTTTGGATACCGTATCGGAGAATGCGCCGAAAAGAAGATCTTTTGACTCATTAATTAAACTTAAAAACAGCAACTTTTGCTCTTCTTTTTGCATGGCCATGATTTCTACAATAAGTCAAAATATGCACTAAAAAATGCTTAATAATAAACAAACTACACTATATTAATAAAACATTGTAAAAAATAAAATTTTGACAAACAATACGCGTGCAAATAATAAAAAATCAAAAAAACACTAGTAAACACACACAACAGTTAACTAGTTGAACAGACTATGTACACTGATAGACTGTTCAAACGGACTGTTAGGATTTCACTGATAATGAACAGTCCACCTTAGCAACGGAAATTTGAACAGTGTTCATTATCAGTCTAACAGTTGAACAGTTGAACACTGTTGGACTGTTCAAATTTATGCAACGGGGCCCAGGTGATCAATGTCGAAGAATAATAAAGTGTGAATTAAAAAATACTGAATGACATTCAAAAAACATTTGTTCGCACCCACGCTGATCAGTTTTGGTTTGCTACCAATTTAGGCTAGTCATATGCCAAGACGTACTTCCACCAGCGCCACTGCTGACTTTTTTAATTGTTGACTGTTTTTCATTTACTTTTTTTGTAATTTCAGTCTCTGCCGTGTAATTCCGCCGCTGAGCCGACTTTTGCTGCCACGAGTGAATCCGTTTTCCCTGCTAGCAGTCAGCGGCGCTTTTGCCTGCTATCT
>JASANF010004387.1:0-10205 GCA_030248245.1 Trissonchulus sp. WLG1_4 | reverse complement strand
AGCATAGCACAGAGCTCTGATTCACATGCGAATACCGCCAAATGCATAAAGTGACTGGCTTGTACAATGTGAATAGACAAATTTAGACGCGTTTTCAGGTCTAAATCAGAATTGTATGCTGTAAAAGCCGAGAGAGGTATCTCTACTAGTGCAACACTTCACCTTTGCAAAACCTTTTCACGAAACAGGAACTGAATTTGGCAGAGCTTACAAATTACAAAGACATACTCGAAAAAATGACACAACAGAAAAACTTGCACTAAGAACCTGTGGCTTGCAGTAAGAGCCTATGGCTTGCACTAAGAACTTATGCCTTGCACAAACAATCTAAAGATTTAAATTGGAATTTGGTTGGGCTTGCACTACGAACCGGCTTGCACTGCGGTACCGAATCTTCCCGTTAGCTGCAATAAATGGGGTTCTATTGTCTTATTCAGTTGAAAGACATGAAAATGAAGCCTTAGAACGCCAGACCTGTATTTTTCGGGTTATTGAATGTGTAAATTTAACCTTTTAGGTTTAAGTTTAATGATATTTAATTGACAGTAAGATTTAAGATTAATGATTCATATTCATTGTCAAAGCGGTATGTCCGTTCAGCCCGCGTAATGACGAAATAACGAAATGAAATGACTGCTTAAAGCTATAATTGCGTGTAAAATAATGTATCATGCGCTCAAGAAGTATGTAATTTTTTGAGATATAGGAAGGTACTAAGTATTTATATAAAGTTAGTTATTAAACTTACATTAGCTCAATTTAAACAAGTAGGCCCCAAAAGGGGCAAGGTTCCTTCCCCGGTGTCTACCTTTCAGGTTTAAATGAATTGGTTCTTTATTCCATACCTACCGTAAGCTATACTTCGTATATATCTTACTCTACTTTATAACTACTAACTAGCTCCTATTCTTACTTAATCTAAATACGTAGTACGTACAAAAAAGTGCTGCAGGATGTTAAGCATCCCGCTGCACGAGCCATTTGGCTCAAAAGTGACACTTTAATCTGAGCTGAGCAAATCAGCTCTAAGAACAAGAAGCGATAAGCAGTGTTTTCTAATGGCTCTTATATACTGCTGATGAAACATCCCGGTGCCGAGTTTGAAAAAGTACACTGTTACAGCAGTGTACATCGATTATTGATTTTTCTGCATATACGCAGACAAAAATCAGCAGCCAGCTCCCAAGCTGAAAATACACGTAAAACATACTAGCTATGAAGCCTGCTCAGCAGCGTTAAACGCTATGTGCAGTTAGTTTCAAAACAATAGTTCCTTCTCTAGAAGGAACAAAAACTAGTAAGAACTGGTCATTGTTATCTCAACAGTGCCAAACCTTTCACGAGCCTTTGAGTATTAAACTAATCCATGCAATTTCGCCAGTTATTAAAATCCATTATTGATAATGCTTTTTGTCAATTAACTGTCTACTACCACTTAATCTTTGCAACTTTGCGCAACTTATCATAAGTATACTGTTGCTTTCTATGACGTATTCAAATTTTTGCTAGTTAAAAGCTACACACTTAAAGGAGAATCGTCATTAGACTAAAGTAAGCGATCCACACAACTTTGTTACAAAAAGCTTATTGTCACTTTGCGCTGGAAGCTTGTAACTTCTCTCCTTCAATTACATTTATTCAATTCATTTATTCGATTCATTTGTTTGCCTATCAGACGCTATGTTTCCCAAACTCTTGCTGTGTGTGATTCTGATCGTGAATATTCACACTTCAAATGGAATTGCGGTTTTATTTTCAAAACTCTTGCATTTGGACAAACTGTTTTCACTGAAAGCAACTACAACTGAGCCGCCACAGCCAAAACGGCAACCGACTTTGGAGGCAAAGCCACAGAAACTAAGCAAACGAATCAATTTGTCAATGTTCATCGTTAATGAATTTGAATATCAGCTGCCGATCGGCTAATGTGGCCCTAACAATCAAAAGTTCAGACTAAATTGTCTGTCTTGCTCTTACAGCCGGTTCATACTTGTCCTTAAAGACACAGTGATAAGGCAAGGACAAATTTCAGTCAGGTGCTGTAAATAATCAGTTAATCATTCTTAATTTCTTGCACACGCCATTGTCTACCTTTATAGCTAGCATTGTTATTCATGAAAATGTCAGGTTTGTTGACTGACAGTGTTCTTAAAATAGCAAGGACAAACCAAATGATAAGAAGTCCTTAATGACAAGTACAAACTGGGCTTAAGTGTGAGACACTATTCATGTACTCTTGGTGACATTACCGCATGCTCAGTTGAATTGACAATATTCTGCTTAGCAAGAGCAAGGAATAGTGCCTCAGAGCTAACGTGAGTGCTGACATGTGACCTTGTGCATTTTTTGCTCATATTTATTCTAATATACTTTTGCTGTAGAAAAATTGTAAAATGTTTTGTAAATAAATTGGTCCCATAAATAATATTGCACCGAAATCGTCAAGCCTGTGTTTGACATCGGAGATGCCACTGCTTTATAATCTAAATTGCAATTGGTATTTAAAACCTCGGAGGCAAAACGCACTGTCCGCAATAAAGACGCAGCATCTTTTTAGCTATTTTTGTTACACTGTTGTTTTTTACTAAAATCGGCTTCAAACTCGAACTGTTTGAACTACTTTTAGCTCATTAACTTTTGGACCTAAAACTTGACAGTACGCACATTCCTATGATTGTTTTTCATACTAGGTCATGTAGGTACCTGAAAATTTGCTTCCTGGAAAAAATTTGTTCTTCTAATAACTAAATGGCCGGAAACACTGTAAATGGGAATAATTAAAGTTTTATTAAAATATTGCAAGTAAATTAGCATTAAAAATCAAAATACAAATAGAATCAAGCACCAGTATAACAAAATGCATTATTAAATAACAAATCATATATAATAAGTAAATTAATAATGAATGAGCAATAAGGAATAATCGAATATTAGTATATATTCATCTTTGAAATCATATTCATATTCATTCGAATTAAACTATTCATCTTTTCCGGCCATAAAAGCTTCAATTTCTTCAACGGTTCGAGGCAAATCCGCAGAAAAGTTTTCGCTCCCCGTTGCTGTCACCAAAACATCATCTTCAATACGAACCTGAAAAAAAACAAAAAAGACTGCTCAAAAATGAAATCCTAAAACATAAATCACAAATAATTAATCCTTCAATACGCGCACCTGCTAGCGCTTTCTAAAGAGCAGCTAAATAACTGTAACACCCGTTTTCTATTAGAATAAAATACCTTGTTAAAGCAATTGAAGACGTTTTGTTGCAATGAAACACAAACTCGTACCCAAAAGTTTTCGGCGTAATTGTGTCACTTCAACTTTCAACAAACAAATTATACAAAACTTTTACTGAGTCAGACCGCTACATTGCAAGAACTCCATTCTAGACCTGACATTAATTGACCGTAGCACTGATGTAATCTCGAACCGTCTAAAAAAACTGCCTCGCGGTAACCAAACCTCGTCAAAAAATCACTTACACCGCCGAAGTTCCGGAACTTCTTGATCATCTCCGGAACCAAAAACTTAGATTTCTTCGGATTATTCAGAGCTTCATCCAAAAGCTGCAAAAAAATAAAAAACACCATTACTTGTTATTATTTCAGTTTTTTCACAGTTCAAAAGTTAGCTTTAGTTGTTGGTTCATTTGCGGGTCATAAACGGCATAAAATCTATATCTTGTATATATACCAAATTTCTATCCCACATTATCAAAATCAGATTTAATAAATAAACTCGTGTAACTATAGCACTCTCTATAGCCCGTCATGGCCATTTTTGTATTTACTAAAAGCCAAGTTTTTAGACTGCGGCTGCAAAGGCCTGGTAAATTTCTAGCAAAAATGTCTCGAATCATAATCAAAGCATCAATAAAGTGTACCTGGAGTAAAATAAAGTTTTTTTGTTGTGGCCGGATTAAGCGGTTTAGACTAAAATTTGCTTTGGTGCAACATCTTATGACATCGTCAATATAAGTACCCAATAATATCATACAATAATTACCATTTATAACCAGCATACTGACGCCTGTGTTCTACACAAAAAATGCCAGCTATCCGGCTCAACGTTCAAAAGAGCTACAAATCAAAATAATTTTTAAACTAATCCGTTTACTCAAATTAAAAAAAAACTGGCCCTACACAGTCGATGAAGTAGCAGCCCGGTTCCACGGTGATGAACATGTTCTCTTTCAGAACACGACAGGTGCGCAGGCGATTAATGCCGGGTTCCTTGGGGCGCTCCGTTCCCTGAAAAAATGGAAAATTAAAAAAAAACATGATCAAAGACGACTATATTCAATTCATACTCACCTTCATACTGATCCGCGTCTGTTTTGTCTGTACGCAATTTCAAAAAAAACAACCTCGATAAGTGGGTCCATTTGGCAAGAACAAAAATAGCTGGGATCTTGCTTTTTATCCCCAAACATTTTTTATTCCAAATTTTAAAAAAATGCTAAGGGAAACTTGGTAGGTGGAACGCATATTATAGTAAAATCAGCTATTCAGCTTGCATATTCTGACCACGTTGATATTCGCAACCTCATGCACGCTATGATAGACTAAGGTTATTTGCTGCAGTTCACAGGGCCAAATAAAAGCTATATATCGCAAAATAACTACAGTAGAATCCTTCTTTTCAAATCCTACACAGCAAAATCAAAGCGAAAATTCAAAAACTCAGTAAATCAAAATAACTACAGCAGACTCCTTTTTTTCAAATAACACAACAAAAAAACAAAACAAATAAAATAATTTCATTAAACCCACTTTGGGATATCCCCCAACATCGTGCACGTCAATACCAATGAAATGCCCCAATCCATGGGGCATAAAAGTGCCCCCCAAATGCACTGCCATCATCTCCCCCACATCCCCCCTCAACAACCCCGCTGCCAGCAAGTCCTCCAGGATGACCCGATCCGCCAACGCGTGCATGTCCAACCAGCACACACCTGAAACATTAAAATCACTGATAAATAGCCTCAGTTGAACCAGTTCAAAACGAGCCTGAGCTTCTGCTTGATTCAACGTAACCTGCGCCGCCATATTCCGCGATTTACAAAAGATGTTTAACATTAGACTCGGTCTTTTCGAATGAAATAGACCATCGTAATGAAAGATTATATGCGTATTTCATGCGATCACGAATTCGACTTAGACTGGGTTTAAGGTGAAGCACTTTCTTGAGTTCTAGCCTTGGAGTCCAATTTCACACCAGCAAGATCTATTATGTCCATCGATTACGCAATCATCCTATTCAAACGTAAAATCAAACTAAAAATGGTGTTGAACACTGAGTCAAAAAGCAGTGGCGTGCTAGCAGCAGCTACTCTCTGTAGTGCACTCTTGATGGCTGAAATTTGTTCTTTTCGCAATGAAATCACACGTTCTGCTCCGTTTCAGTGTTCCACATTTCTTGACCGACCACAGTGTTAACCCTTTAAGGTGGTACTAACGAATGTGCAGTGTTTTTCAACAGGCTAGTATTCAATGAATAATTAACTTTAGAGCATACTTTTTATATCGTTAGAAAGCGCTACTTTTCTTCTACATTTAAGCAAAGTTTTGTTGTATAACTGTAAAGTTGATTTGTATGGCACGTGTTAATAGCAAGAGTACATAATAGTGTCCAACTCTTTATAGAATAAAAGTGAGACACTCTCCTTTCCGCTCGTCATTTCCAGCCCACATGTTGCCGTTTTATGCAACATGTGGGTAGCCAATTGGACGCCTATGCACGTGCTCCAATTAGCACGCAGGCGGCCTCACGTGCTATTGGCTGAAATTTGTCAAAAACTCATTTAACTTACCAGTTAACATCATATTCAGCACATACTAGCAATAATCGCTGAAAACGGTGATAAAAATGTCGGCAAACTATAACTTTGGGCAAAAAAAATAAAAAACCCCCCAACCCGACCGATCATGGCAAAATGTAACAATGAAATGGCTGTAATGGCGGCCAGTACTTACTTAACAATAAGTAATAGGCGTAATTACTTCTCAACAATAGCCCCGATCTCAACAACACAGTGAAACTACAAGGCATTTTAGTGTAGAGATAGACAGATGCACACCTAAGATAGAAGATGCGTAAAACACAATCCGCACATAAACACTTTAACGCTAGAGCAGTGCTAAAGATACCAGAATCAAACTTAAAGACCTGTTGGGCTGTGGCCCAACAGGAAAAAATTGCACCATACTCAATAAAACACCGAATATTTTGAAGTATGTTCAAGTAAAACACAGCTGCTAGTGTTTTTCAATCTTTCAAAATCATTACATAAGTGTAAGTTTACTGGCTTGCAAAGCTATTTCCGTAAAAATCTATTTTTCTTGCTGAAAAAAGCTCAAATTTTTCAAAAAATTTTTCTTCTAAAATGCACATCAAATTGAAGGAAATTCAAGCCTGAACAACTTTTGTTCTTACGATGTATGATTATTTTTGCGCATTTTAAAAATAATGGCCAAAACCCACATTTCTGGAGCGCGACCTTAAAAGCAGACTGCCGGAGCTGCATTCGAATTTCATAATGTGGCCCTAAAGAAATTAATACTACTTTTGAAATGAAAAAAGTCAAGTTTGCACATTGCTTAATTAAGCAAAGGCTTCGCCGTGCGGCAGTAGGACTAAAAATTGCCGGCCAAATGCGAAGACCTACAATTCTCCATAAAAACAGTTCAGAAATCCTGTCACTAGAATAGACTAGTCAAGTTGCATAGCCCCAGATATGGTAGTTCATCATGTGGTATCTCCCATGATCCGTTGGACATAAAAAGGTTATGCCCAAATATTTCACTTATATTTCAGTCTCAATGATAATATCAAGAGTACATAGGATATTATGTACATCTTAATATCCTGTTATGTACTCTTGATGACATACCTGGCTTCATAGCCTCCTGTACAGCCATGTTGGCGCGATAGACAGCATTATAGACCATCTTTTGGTCCTCGGTGAATCGGCCGTTGACGGGAAAACTGGAGGTGATGTCCGCCGTATAGCCACAATATTCCGCTCCCATGTCGATTAAACTGAAAAAAATATAATCTTTACGTACAAAAAACTATTTATTTCTAAAATTGATTCAGTTTAGAAGGGAGACATACCATTGACACAAGCAGTTACCAGCACAAAATCTGCAACAGGACATGATATTACTATGCTACTCAAGTCGGACAAAAAATAGATGCACCACTTGAGAAAACGAAACATATTGCGATTTCGTTACGAAAAGCATAGATTTTGACTATCAAGAGCACAGCAAGTAGTCGTAGAAGTCATGCCATTAAAATATGTATTAAGTGGCGCATCCATTTTTTGTCAGACATTCGTCAACAGATACAAACGGTTACAGCTGCAAGTTGTATTTTATAAAATTATGTAATTTAGTCTGACATTGAAGTTCGCAGAAACAATGTCAAAATTTTCAAAAAAAAATTGAAGTTTACATTTGAACCTTGAATAGGCTTATTTAAAAGGCCAAATAAAGATATGACAATTGACAAGACAACGTATTAAGTTTGGCCTACACAAATCTATGCTACAAAGCTGTTGAGTAGAGACTAGAGACCCATAGTTTCTGTAAAGTGAACAACTTGAACATGAATCTTAACCGCCCCCTTCCCATAAATTTATGACACACGAGTTTTCAGAGTCCGTTTAAAGCATCATTGAACAAGGGGGCACCCCTTTGAACCAAGTCAACCCTTTGCACAAACTGATACACACTTACACTTACACATACAAAAAAATAACAAAAAACACGAAAATAATTACAATGGGTTAGCATTCACTTCACAAACCGACAACCCAATTACGCCCACTGCTTACCACATATCCCCATCTTGGATTTTACGCTTATTCGGCTCCCCGGCGTGACCGTAATGCAAAATTGCACTGTTTGGTCCTCTAAAACATGCGTGATAATAAAAAATACCTTCTAAACTAAATTAATAAATTAAAGAAAAAATAAATAACATTCATCGACAGAGCCCATACGTTTTCAGGCCGAATATAACAAAAAAATTGTTTGCAACATACTCAACAGTTTAAATCTTGAAAAGCTCATACCCTGTTTTTAAATCAGTTAACCAAAAATTCTGAAAAAACAAGTGGATTGTCTCACGCTTTGTAACATATTATTGTTTAAATACTACTTCTACTATTAATATGGTCAAACCACTAATATACTATTACTGTAGTCTGATAGCTTAGCTCACACAAAAAATGTCGGTAAACTTTTTCACAAGTTTTATAGCTTTATGAATGCCAAGCACACAAATATACTGACACCAATAAAACAGAACTTACGATCCGGAAATGCAAGTGTAACCCACATGGCGACAGCCTCCGTCATGATATGCGTGGTGTAAAAAGTTGCTACAATAAAAACTATTACATAATTAAGCTAAAAATATACGTAAATCTTGACTTATACGCTTATAACATACATTCGTTCAAACGTTTTACTACTTAGCTTCGTCAGTTTTTTGTAAAAAACAGCCCTCTGAAGAATCAACAAGGTTATACATGCAATCGTCTACAACAAAATGTGAGTGTGGAAATAACACAAGGCTCACCTTTCCAAGTGGAATTCATAGTCACCTGGTTTAGCCTCTCGTATTGCCTGTAATAAAACTAATAGCTTAACACTGTCTAATTAATTATTTAATTATTATTATTATTATTATTAAAAAGTAGTCAGTACTAATTCCAGCCGTTTAAAAGTCATTTAGGAGTTTAAACGTAATCAATAAATATACATTATGGCAGCACTATGTGTTCGTATATTATAGTATATAAAAGCGCAGACTGAAAATACTCTAGGATAAAACTATGCGAAATAAATGCTAGCTCCGCCTTATCTCAAATTAAATACAGATATTAAGTTCAACTTGTCCTTTCATTTGTCAACCCTCCCCCCCCCTCATGTATGTAGACAACTCAGAAAGCTATGTTTCAACAGGAATATCTGCGTTGAGCAACAAAAAATAACAAACAAAAAACACCAACCCTCCGATGAGCCTGGCAAGAAACCTGGCAAGCGTAGCGCAAAATTTCCAATTCCTTTTCCGTTTTTATCACTCGACTAAAAAACGGTAAAAAATCAGTAAGTTTAATAACGTGGTGCAATAAAAAATGCTTGACAAAATCAAATCCTACAAAATCCTATCCTAATTAAAATTGAATCAAATTATTATACTGTCCAGTGGCCAATATAATATCACACAACACAACAGGCATAAGGCATAATCATAAGGCACATTATCGTCAAACAAAACGCCCATACTAACCATTCATTGAAAATTTCAAACAACAGGTCTTTGTTCACTTTAAAGCTAAAACAAAAATAAGACACAATTGAATAAGCAACAAACGTATATTAAAGCTAAGAAAGTGCAGTACACTACAACACAATGAACTTCTGACTTCTTCAACCAACTTAAAAAAGGAAAACCGTGACCTATTTTGAGATTCCATCTTGCCTTAGCAAATACCTAAAATATACAATCAATATTGTTTTTAATCACAATGAACATCCGACTTTGTCTAACCTACTCTAAACATTTTAATTTTCAGGAATTTGCGCGTACTTTTCGATTCCGGGAAAAGTCGCAGTTCTAGCCGGCAACCACGAATCCGTGTTCACTCCTTGCTGAAATACCAAAAAATATATACCCAAACACTCAGGTACGTATAACAGATGACTTTGACATGGATTAGTATTATTAGTATCATTATTATCACCAAAAGGCAGCAGATTTTCATAAAATAGGAAAGCTGTCTGATCTCAAGCGGAAAATGCTAATAATCTTGTTAAACACCCAAGACAACTTTTGGAGCCGACTGGAAACCACAGCTGACTTGATGTTACTCCAAATATGTAAGAATCTCTGGTTGACCCCTTAGCACGTGAGACCTATCGGACAAAAGGAAAATCGTAAACTACTTGTTTTTAGTCGAAATGTAAACGATAAAAAGCTGCTGCACTCACCAGAACCAAAAACTGAGACAACTTATGTAAACGATAAAAAGCTGCTGCACTCACCAGAACCAAAAACTGAGACAACTTTGGCTGCAAACCGTTGGAGAATTTGTTCTGGATCTGAAAAAATCATCAGCAAAATAATATGTTCTAATAAAACGTTTCATTTTCACTAATAACATGGTTTACCTGCCGCTTATTGAG
>JASANF010004384.1:0-118646 GCA_030248245.1 Trissonchulus sp. WLG1_4 | reverse complement strand
AATATATTCAAACGAAAATAAATCACATGGATAGCCGCTTTGAAACAGTAATAAATGAGCTTGATGCTTGATGACATTTTGGCTACTACAAAAAGCGCGAGACGATTAAAGAACAACATGATTATTGCAGTCAAGAAAGCAACAAAACAGGCAAAAAACAATACCACCAAAATTAAGGTCCAACATAAAAAAATTAATACAGCCAGTGCTTCATCCGTGCAAAAGTTATACAACCGTGACGCCCAAAAAGCATTGCAATTCCTAAACGGAAAAGAAAGCAGAACTCACGGGATCTCGATGTAATTAAACACCGATAAAATTATTACAAGACATGCAGGAACAAATTGCCGAAATTATACAGAACCAACTGAATTCATGGCAAAAAGTTGACAAGCTTGTCCGGTATATTCTATTCTATTCTATTTTATTTTGATTCGGAGTTGCCAAATGTTGAAAACCCAAATCATGAAGTTTGATAATGATGTAAGAAAAAGTTTCAAAAAAAGCACTTAGATTACCAAAGAAAGTTTGCGTCTACTTACATCAATGCAGACCGGAACTTTTGCGCATTAGGCATCACACCGTTTGAGGATTAATATAACGTCGCCCGATGAATCACTAAGAAACTTGGCGTCGAAACAGCTTAAAAGTTTAATGATTTTAGTTTGCCGATAGTTTGACAAATTTTGTTGCAGTCGAAGGGTCGCAGTTGCGTTTGTTTTCAAAAAATTCAAAAGCAAAAACGAAATCACTTAAAACAGGCGGTGTACTATTAAGCAAGTCGGATAAATTAACCTTTTATATGAGTAGGTTTGCAGTATTTGTATATTTGTTTGTATTGTAGATTTAATTAGGCATAATTTACCAATTACGTAATAATCACGCCATAATTTGAATTACTATTTTGGCAATTATTTAGTAATTTTGCCGGTTAAATTGACATTCGTAAGAATTGACGCCAATTGCGTGCTCAAGGGGGAGATTGGGGGAATCTAAAAATTTTGTCTTAGTCAATTTTTACACAAAGTTTCCCGCTTTGGTATTCATTGGGCGGCCAGAAACAAAGCGATGTTTTCAATTGACCAAATTCGGCGTAAAAACAATTGCATTTTTCGCTGAGGGCTACCGCTCTCAGATCTCTGCAACTTTTTGGTTAAATATTCCTGGTTATATCTTTGATCAAAATCTATGCATGTGCGCACTGCTGCATTTGTGTGTGTAACGAGTGCACTAAGCTGCATTTATTTGTGCAATAAATTTATTTGCGACACTTTTATTTACACTTTGTGATTAAACTTGGCCTTCAGTTTAAGCTTTTACCAACACACCATACTTGCACACTTCAGCACTGTTGTTTTTAAACGTTACACTTTTTGAAAAGGTGTCATTTATATAACAGGTGCACACTGCTACATAAATAAATATTGCTTCCAGAACTAATGTCGTATGTCCGCTAAATGCACGCTGTGCTAAGTCTTTGTTTTGATCTTCTATCAGCACATATCTGAGGTTGTTATGTAATGCTAGAAATTAAAATTATAGTTTTTCAAACTCTCTGAGCCTGGAAAAATAGATTGGAAGATAAAGTTTATTATTTCTGTTAGAAATAGAAAGTAAAGTTTATTATTTCTGTTAGAAAAAAGTATGCAATGAAAGTATCTTCTTTTCAACACAACAGTGCAGTTTGTTTGTGTAGTTTGTTCTGCATAAGTAGACGTAGTTGGAAACAAAGCTTAATATAAAAACATAAACTGAAATATTGATACGTTTTTCAATAAACAGAATGGATATATAAGATACATGGTGAAACTGATATTATAAATAGAGATACTAAAATAATGAGCGATTGTTTCGTTGGACACGTTTCGGCAAACTAATTCGTGATCAACAAAATTAGCGTGTAACTGCAGTATCACCTCAAAACCTTAGGATAACTTAACGCAACATAACATAACAACATAATATAACAACACACGTGAGCGCGTGATAAAAGTTGAAATATAGATAATACATTCAGTTTAAGCTTTTACCAACACACCATACTCGCACACTTCAACTATTGTTTTCAAACGTTACACTTTTTGAAAAGGTGTCATTTATATAACTGGTGCACACTGCTACATGAATAAATATTGCTTCCAGAACTACTGTCGTATATCCCCTAAAGTTAACAGTGCGAGGTCTTTGTTCTCATTTTTATCAGCAACAAGCTCAGGCTATTATATAATGCCAGAAACTAAAAATAATGTAATGAAAGTATCTTCTCTTTTGAAATTTGAACAATACTGTACAATTTGTTTGCGTAGTTTATATGGCATAAGTAGACGTAGTTGGAAGCGAAGCTTAATATGAAAACATAAGCTGAAATATTGAATACGTTTCTCAGTAAACAGGATGGATATTTAAATTACATGGTGAAACTGATATCACAATTACAGATACTAAAATAATGAGCGACCGTTTTGTTTTGACACGTTTCGGCAAACTAAGCAAAATTAACGTGTAACTGCAGTATCACCTCAAAACCTCAGGGTAATGCAACATAAGATAACAACATAATTTAACAACACATGTGACTATGTGAGCGCGTGATAAAAGTTGAAATATAGATAATACTTTCAGTTTAAGCATTTACCAACACACCATAACTGCACACTTCAGCACTGTTGTTTTTAAACGTTACACTTTTTGAAAAGGTGTCATTTATATAACAGGTGCACACTGCTACATAAATAAATATTGCTTCCAGAACTAATGTCGTATGTCCGCTAAATGCACGCTGCGCTAAGTCTTTGTTTTGATCTTCTATC
Organism: Trissonchulus sp. WLG1_4; assembly: GCA_030248245.1. Classification (NCBI taxonomy): domain Eukaryota; kingdom Metazoa; phylum Nematoda; class Enoplea; order Enoplida; family Ironidae; genus Trissonchulus; species Trissonchulus sp. WLG1_4. The sequence continues at coordinate 115,836 of JASANF010004384.1, read as the reverse complement.
AGCACGTAGCTGAGGCTGTTATATAATGCTAGAAATTAAAATTATAGTTTTTCAAACTCTTTGAGCCTGGAAAAATAGATTGGAAAGTAAAGTTAATTATTTCTGCTGGAAATGGAAAGTAAAATTTATTATTTTTGCTACAAAAAAGTATGCAATGAAACTTCCAGAACTAATGTCGTATATCCGCTAAATGTACGCTGTGCTAAGTCTTTGTTTTGATCTTCTATCAGCACGTAGCTGAGGCTGTTATATAATGCTAGAAATTAAAATTATAGTTTTTCAAACTCTCTGAGCCTGGAAAAATAGATTGGAAAATAAAGTTTATTATTTCTGTTAGAAATAGAAAGTAAAGTTTATTATTTCTGTTAGAAAAAAGTATGCAATGAAAGTATCTTCTTTTCAACACAACGGTGCAGTTTGTTTGTGTAGTTTGTTCTGCATAAGTAAACGTAGTTGGAAACAAAGCTTAATATAAAAACATAAACTGTTATTTCTGTTAGAAATTGAAAGTAAAGTTTATTATTTTTGCTACAAAAAAGTATGCAATGAAAGTATCTTCTTTTGAGCACAGCGGTGCTGTTTGTTTGTATAGTTTGTTTGGCATAAGTAGACGTAGTTGGAAACAAAGCTTAATATAAAAGCAAACTGAAATATTGATACGTTTTTCAATAAACAGATTGGATATATAAGATACATGGTGAAACTCTGATATTATAAATAGAGATACTAAAATAATGAGCGATCGTTTCGTTGGACACGTTTCGGCAAACTAATTCGTGATCAACAAAATTAGCGTGTAACTGCAGTATCACCTCAAAACCTTAGGATAACTTAACGCAACATAACATAACAACATAATATAACAACACACGTGAGCGCGTGATAAAAGTTGAAATATAGATAATACATTCAGTTTAAGCTTTTACCAACACACCATACTCGCACACTTCAACTATTGTTTTCAAACGTTACACTTTTTGAAAAGGTGTCATTTATATAACTGGTGCACACTGCTACATGAATAAATATTGCTTCCAGAACTACTGTCGTATATCCCCTAAAGTTAACAGTGCGAGGTCTTTGTTCTCATTTTTATCAGCAACAAGCTCAGGCTATTATATAATGCCAGAAACTAAAAATAATGTAATGAAAGTATCTTCTCTTTTGAAATTTGAACAATACTGTACAATTTGTTTGCGTAGTTTGTATGGCATAAGTAGACGTAGTTGGAAACGAAGCTTAATATGAAAACATAAGCTGAAATATTGAATACGTTTCTCAGTAAACAGGATGGATATTTAAATTACATGGTGAAACTGATATCACAATTACAGATACTAAAATAATGAGCGACCGTTTTGTTTTGACACGTTTTGGCAAACTAAGCAAAATTAGCGTGTAACTGCAGTATCACCTCAAAACCTCAGGGTAATGCAACATAAGATAACAACATAATTTAACAACACATGTGACTATGTGAGCGCGTGATAAAAGTTGAAATATAGATAATACTTTCAGTTTAAGCATTTACCAACACACCATAATTGCACACTTCAGCACTGTTGTTTTTAAACGTTACACTTTTTGAAAAGGTGTCATTTATAAAACAGGTGCACACTGCTACATAAATAAATATTGCTTCCAGAACTAATGTCGTATGTCCGCTAAATGCACGCTGCGCTAAGTCTTTGTTTTGATCTTCTATCAGCACGTAGCTGAGGCTGTTATATAATGCTAGAAATTAAAATTATAGTTTTTCAAACTCTTTGAGCCTGGAAAAATAGATTGGAAAGTAAAGTTAATTATTTCTGCTGGAAATGGAAAGTAAAGTTTATTATTTTTGCTACAAAAAAGTATGCAATGAAACTTCCAGAACTAATGTCGTATATCCGCTAAATGTACGCTGTGCTAAGTCTTTGTTTTGATCTTCTATCAGCACGTAGCTGAGGCTGTTATATAATGCTAGAAATTAAAATTATAGTTTTTCAAACTCTCTGAGCCTGGAAAAATAGATTGGAAAATAAAGTTTATTATTTCTGTTAGAAATAGAAAGTAAAGTTTATTATTTCTGTTAGAAAAAAGTATGCAATGAAAGTATCTTCTTTTCAACACAACGGTGCAGTTTGTTTGTGTAGTTTGTTCTGCATAAGTAGACGTAGTTGGAAACAAAGCTTAATATAAAAACATAAACTGTTATTTCTGTTAGAAATTGAAAGTAAAGTTTATTATTTTTGCTACAAAAAAGTATGCAATGAAAGTATCTTCTTTTGAACACAGCGGTGCTGTTTGTTTGTATAGTTTGTTTGGCATAAGTAGACGTAGTTGGAAACAAAGCTTAATATAAAAGCAAACTGAAATATTGATACGTTTTTCAATAAACAGAATGGATATATAAGATACATGGTGAAACTGATATTATAAATAGAGATACTAAAATAATGAGCGATCGTTTCGTTTCGACACGTTTCGGCAAACTAATTTGTGATCAGCAAAGTTAGCGTGTAACTGCAGTATCACCTCAAAACCTCAGGATAACTTAACGCTACATAACATAACAACATAATATAACAACACATGTGAGCACGTGATAAAAGTTGAAATATAGATAATACATTCAGTTTAAGCTTTTACCAACACACCATACTCGCACACTTCAACTGTTGTTTTCAAACGTTACTGGTGTGTCTACAGACTGTAAATAGATCCTACTAGAAGCACTACAGTTATACATAACACGCCACCTGATGTACTGGTTATTTTGATGACCTGTCATAAAGCTCGTAGCCTGTAACTTTCTATTTTGTATCAGTATTAATAGACACTATATTTGGCGCTGCTGGATGTGTCGGCCAGCATTCCCTGCCCACATAAGTACTTGGATACGCCTGGAGAACCAACTACAGCATTCTTTGGACTATAGTTTGGCATATTTAAAAACTTTTTCCTGTCGCTACCTCAGTAACGATAGGACTTTACATTTGGTTTTCCCTACGTAAAATGCACGTCTACGTGTATTCTCTGTAGTAAATTTGTGTGCGTGTGTATGTGTAATTTCATCGTTATGTGTGTGAGGTGGCCAGGCAGCCAACCAGCTAGCTTCGTTTTGTTGATGTTAGCTAGGTTACTGTAGAGCCGAAATAGCCATATAGGTGTTTTTGATTGTTTTTAAAGCTCTAAACATGCTTTTTGTCTTGACTGCCGCTTCAATTATCGGAAACCATGAAACCAAATTGAATTATTAAGCATCAAAAAAGGTTCAAAAGTCGTACGCACCTTGACGGTAGATTTAAAGGTATTTGAAAACAACTTTTTGACCAGAAAGTTTTAATCATTTTTTGGCTTAACGGTTTTATTGGTACATACATAATTGGTCGAGTATATAAGCGTTTATTACAACAACCACTTGCAAACTACCTGTTTACTTTCACTGTAAACTGAAACTGTATCAAAGGACATATACAAACTGAAGCTAGCTTCAAAGATTGTCCATAAGAGTCTCGTCTATTCTCTATGCTTAATTTTTATATAGTTTCTGTACAATACTGCAATTGACGAAAATTTTACAAACAGTTGTGCAAGAATACCGCAAAACTTTTCTGAAAGTTGAGAAAATGTAAGCGACAGGTTAAACTTCCTTTGAAGTGATTTCTTCTAGATGATGTCTATTCTACCGATTATATATATAGATACAGTTGCACTGAAAATTACTGCTATTAGTCAAGACTGCAATACTGCTGTGGCTATGAATCAAAACTCAATAAATTTTGCATAAAATTGCTGCTTGTTATAATTAATGGACAGAAACCGTCGAGAAAATGATAAACTTTTTGACACGGACAAAACCATTATCTATTTTCTTTACTGGGCACGGAAGGATGTCGACTATTTAGGTCACATTCTTTGGCATTTGAACAATCCTCAACGTTGTTCTGTGACTACAGCAAAGCCATTAAAGAACTATTCGACAGCCGGTCAATAAAGTGCGAGCTCATGTTGATTTCTTTAGATGTCAACAAGTAGCTCAGGAGACCGCTGCCAAATTTCTTGCTGCGCTCAAAAAACTAGCAAAACACTGTGATTTTGCTGACCAGAAGGACAAATTTGTAGCTGTGCAACTAGTAAACGGATGCCAAAATGCCCAAGTAAGACTACGTATGCTGGCCGAACCCGAACCTGTTTTGGATAAAATGTTCCAAATCATGCAGGCTTCTGAAACAGCTTTAGCAGCTAAAAGTTCGATGCCAGAACATAACGTACACGTTGCTGTCACTATTGAGGCACCCAAACAAACCAAAGCCGCAAACGAATGTGACAAACTTTACATAAAATGTATCGGCTGCGGAAAACAAGGTCACAAGTATAAAGCGGACGCTTGCCCAGCCAAGAACATAAAGTGCAACCATTGCCACAATGTTGGTCATTATAAAAAACACTGTCGCAAGAAAAGCAAGACGGTTTGATTCAAATACGGTCTGCAGAGCTCTCAGCCGCTCGAAAACTATTCATGTGCACTCCACGCATAAGCGCAGGCGGTTACAATGCTTCTATAACAATGACTATAGACACTGGTGCCGAAATATCAGCAATTCCGTCGGACATATATAACGCGCGTTTCTGTGGCGTGGCACTTAAACCATTAAACGACAGTTTAGCTAATTACGACACCACAGTGATCACAGGGTGTCAAGGCAGTTTTAGCGCACAGTTGGAATACAAAAGTCGCACTGTAAACATTAATTTGTATGTTGTGCCTGCAAACTGTCACCCAATCTTGGGTGTAGACGCGTTCTCCGCTCTGCAATTGACCCTGGATCCAAAAACTTACTCTGTCGGTAAAGTACAAGCACCAACAGAGAGGGATTTGCCTGCTGCTGCCAAAAACGCGCTTCTGAAGTATTTTGATTTGACAAGCAGCGGCACAGGTAAGGTCCCCGATTTTGAGCATGTTATTAAATTGTCTGGTGATGCAAAACCGCATATAGAAAAACTACGATCCGTTCTTTTGGCCAGAAAAGACGCGGTGAAGAAAGAAGCCCAGTCGATGGTTGATGAAGGCATCTGGGAACCCGTCGATAAATCCGAATGGGCTCATATGGTCACAGTGCGTAAAAGTGATGGTACTGTGCGGATTACAACCGATTTGACGGCATTGAATAATTACGTGGTGCCGGATTGGTTTCCATGTAGGCTAGGTTTTGATAGTGTTTACATAAGATCTAACAATTTATCTCCATCCATAGAAAACCAGCTAGAAACTGCAAAAATGGCAGAAAAAGCACCAGATCTCAGAGCAGGATTTTAGTCAATGTTTGTCTACTGCGACGTTGTTTCTCCACAAATAGTCGGCAATACCGTTGCTCCGCTCATTCGTGTACTAAATGTAGAAGGAAATCTACATGTACTAAATGTAAAAGGTGAAGTTGTCGATAAGATTTATCACAACCCTCACTATGTCCCAGTCCTGAAGAAAGAATTTGATACCATAGAAATCAATATAAACGATGACAGTGGAGTACCAGTAAGCTTTGAATACGGTAAAGTTTTTGCTAAACTTCATTTTCGAAAAATACACTAAAAACTGTGTGCAGACATTTCTTTGTTATAAAATAGTACAAACATCATCATGCGTACCACGTATTATCCAGAGAGTGTCGGTACATGGCAAGATAATCTCTTGCAGGTAGGTAGTGGTAGAGTCTATGCAGGATCACCATATCAGAGAGGTGCAGGCATAGGTAGTTTTTTCAAAGGGCTTTTTCGAACAATTTGGCCAACTGTTAAAAAAGTAGGGTTAGAAGCAGGAAAACAGGCCCTTTCTGCAGCCAGTGAAGTTTCCGGTGATTACCTAAAAGGGCAAGATGTTAAACAATCACTAAAAAGAAGAAGCAAACAAGCATTTGGAAGGACTTTCAGCAAGTTTGGTGAAAAGCTAGCGCAGTCAGGGGAAGGACTTGGCTATAGACCGAAAAGCATAAAAGGCATCAAGAAACTCAAGAAGCGTCGAAAAGATATTTACACTTGAGATAGTTATGGCTAAACAAGTTGATGAATCTTCGTTGCCTGGGTTCAAGAGTGAGCTCGACCTTTTCTCTACACCACCAACTCAAGTGGCAGTAGAAAAAGGGTATTGGGCAGAATATTACCCTCAACGAAGGTTTTAAGACTTGGGGCTAAAATTTTCAAAATGCACCAATTTAGGGACAGCTGGTCGCAGAAATGCACGGGGGGAATCGGCGAGGGGGGGGGTGCCCGACCCCTGGCGGAAGGGGGGGTGGTCCCTAGTTTTGGTCATTATTCGGCAATCGCCGCAAATTTTTCAGAATTTTTTAATTTTCAACTCAATTTTGGGGTACTTTTTTGGCCGCAGGCAAAAATTTTTTACAATTTTTCAATTTTTTACGCATTTTTGGGGCACTTTCTTGGCCATCAGAGGGGGGGTGGCGGGTTGAGGGGGGGGTGCCGGATGTCTGAGGGGGGGTGCCGACGCCCCTCAGGGGGGGTGGATATCCCCCCTACCCCCCCTATGTGCATCTATACCCCCACCACTCATATCCGCAACCAGATGCTCGGCAAATGCACAGCATTTTACCATTTGAGCTAACCGGACTGGTTTGTATGAATTAGCAAATTATGTAATGAAACACGTTGAATCATGCAGCATAAGGGACATGCAAAAACTGTCCTGCAAGCTTGCAATAGAGTTCCTTCCTAAAGGAAATTTTGCGGGCCGGGCCCGAGCCGGGCCGACCTCTGTACTCGCTGACTGAAACTGAAAATTTCTTGCTGCCAACTGAAAATTTCTTGCTGCTGGTGCCTATTAAGGGACAGCTTATACCAATTAAGGGACAGCTTTAATTAAACTAAATAAGGGACAGTTGCCGTTTTTAGTTGTTTCAATTAGTATACATAATGGCTCATAGCATTATTACGCATGGTAAATATAACTTATATATTGACGAAAATTCATCAAGTTTACGCAAAACAGTGATAAATGGTCGACACCATAGATGCACATAGGGGGGGTAGGGGGGTGTCCACCCCACCCCCTGAGGGGGGTCGGCACCCCCCCGCAGACATCCGGCACCCCCCCCCCCCTCAACCCCCCACCCGCTCCTTTGATGGCCAAGAAAGTGCACCAAGAATGCGTAAAAAGTCGAAAAATTGCAAAAAAATTTTCAGATGTTGCAAAAATTGCAGAAAAAAGTACCCCAATAGGAGTTGAAAATCGAAGAATTTTGAAAAATTTTCGGCTGCCACCGAAAAATGGCCAAAACTAGGGACCACCCCCCTTTCCGCCAGGGGTCGGGCACCCCACCCCCCTCAATCTAACCCGCGGCTCGACACTCGTGGGTAACCTGCGACCCAACCCGCGCCATAAAACTCGACCCGCGGCCCACTTAGACACACCACTCCATAGACATAACCCTACCTGATAATTGATTATTTTTTAGCTGTTGCCCATGTATAATTTCATTTTGCAAAGTGCACATCTGTACCTAAATCGTTTGCATTGCTACATATGTACCTTAAACGAATGTACCTATTACACGGTACTCAAATTTCTGTGAATTGGAAACCGACATAGTGATTTTTTAGGTTTCGCGGGTCGAAAAAAAATTGTTGACCCACGCAGCCTGAAGCGGGTACCCGCGGGTCGACCCACGGCTCAAATTTTTCGACCCAACCCACCCCGCGGGTACCCACGACCCGCGTCAACCCCAGGCCAAAACGGTTATAGATGGAAATCTGTATCCGAATATAAATCCACGTACTGTGAATTGCAGCGTGCTAGGCTATTAGACTTGCTGTCAGATTTACCCGATGGTCACTGGTCAGAACTGGTGTATAAATTTTACTGTACCGTACGTACTCGTACTGAACTGGTGTTATGACTCCCTTGAAAACATAATTTTCCATGAATTCGACCCATGCTTTATTGGATAATTACTCGAGCAAAATTGTTTTTGCAACGTAGTGTATTGGCGTAGAGGTATCATTTAACATTTTATGGTTCAATTTTTATGTACTGTTTCACTTTGGCACCCCAAGCAAAATGCTGTAGCGGTCAACGTCAACTTGACCAAATTTTCGACTTTCAGCAATTTTAGTAAAAAAGGTGTTACAGTGATTACTTTAAGGTGCTGACCGCAAAGTATAGTAGAGTATTTGGTGCAAAAAAGTTCAGTTAAATTTCAGCTTTAACTGAAATTCAAAAAGTTGGAGGTTTTACTTTAACTTTAACTGCAAAAATTTAGAGGTCTTACTTTATCTCTAATTTAAACTTAAAGTAAAATAACCTAACTACAACTACTAAGTTTAAAAGAAGTTACATAGAAGACATTGACATTTCAGCCTACTTTAATCTTAAATGAAATTGACGCTTGAGCCTTACTTCAACTGTAAAAACCGATTAGCTTAAACCGAGTTAGCTTAGACTTACAATCTTTAAACCAGTTTAAAATTCGCTGCTGCAATAAAAATTAGCACAGTTGGCGCTTAAGATTTAGTTGAAAACTACCGTCTAACCCTTGGTTAGAAGGCATTTTTATTATAATACTTCATTAGGCATGCCGAATTAGGCGTGCATGCATACGGCTCATGATAAAAAATTGTTCCAAGCTTTTGCCTTTACAATTAATTTTAATCCTACAAAACAGTTTAAAAATTATGCTTAAAAATGTCATTCCGAATTCTTTAGATTATGTGGACTTAATTAGCTTTTAGTGTGCCGCTTTTCAATCAGACAAAGAGACTATGTACGCTATTGAATACATGTATGAGCATGAGGGCGGGCGGCGATGGGGGCCCCCCAAATGGAGGGGCCGGGGGCAGGGTCCCCAAAATTTGGAAAAAATTTAAAAAAAATTGGCCCTTTCTTCGGAAAATTTTACAAATTTGGCAAAATTTAGGGTATTTTTGGTCGATCAGGGGGGTAGGGTCCCCAAAATTTAGCTGAAGAAGCCCCGCAAACTTTTGACTCGGTTACATGCATGCGCTAATGCTTATGTTGGTAAATCCGTTTAGTCAAGTGGTAGTTTAGGAATGTGTTTAGACTATGCCGCTAGCTACAAAGCCGATTTCAACTCGTCTAGTCCGTTTTGCCATTCCTAAACCTCAGATTACAAAATGAGTTCAATCCGTTTAATCCAAGGAATGGGCCCGTAGATATGCAAATAAGACCTTAATTTTGGACTCAGCTGGCCACTAACCTGAGCCCTAAGTATATTGTTTTTTGTGTTTCTGCCTTGTAAATTTTGTTTTGCGACTTTGGTTTTAATCAGGATAACGTTTTTAATACTTTGCCCAGCTTATATGTTTGTTTTCTAGAACTAATTGTCTAATTTCGTCCCTTATTCAGTTTCATATTTGCTGTCCCTTAAATGGTATGCTTTGTCCCTTGTTTGGAACCAACTGTCCCTTATTTAGTTTTATTTGCAAAAAGTGTAACCTGTTCATTTTGTTTAAATAAAAATGTCGTTTAATTTAAAAACTTAAAATATTCAGGGTGAGAAATAGGTGCACTAAAAGCAGCTCTTTCATTTGACTCTTTCGATTATGCTTATGTGATACGCATTTGCGAAGTTAGAGCAAAATTTTGGAAAAAACTAAGAATTTTGACCAAGTGGAAAAATAGTGTCCCTTAATCGGTGCAATTCCCCTAACATAACATAACATAACATAACATATTATAACATAACATTACATTACATTACATTACATTACATTACATAACAACAGTATAACTGAAAGTTGGCATTTGAAAGTTAACACTGATACTTTGTTTTGTCACTGACCCGGGTTAACTTGACCTCGATATCACTTAACACAAGGTAGGATTACAAACACTCAAAAACGTTCTGCTCGATTTGTTATAATTTAGTACAGATAACGATTTAATCTGGACTTACAATTAGTAGAAAAAACCGAAACGTAAAAGACCCAGTAGTCACAACGATCCTTTGCCGCTGACTTCTTCCAAGTTCCAAATGTTAAACTCTGGGCTTGTGATATGGCAAACTCTAAATATCACAGCGTTGTATTAAAACCTTGCCCAACACCAGTTATTTTGCACCAAAAATAACTACCAAAAAAATTTTCCGAAAGATTATGTGAACAGCTTAAAACAGATAGCTCACAAAATAAAGCGCCAGACGGACGCCGGCTGCTATATAGGATAATATTTTAGCAGTCCATGTTATTGTTAGTTTTTCAAACTTACTGCTGATTAAAAATATTCTAGATCATTGTCTAGGCAGAGTTGAGGCATCTATTTTAGCATAGATGTCATCAAACGTAAGGCGCCTAATCATTAGTAAACAAACTAATCATTAGTGGGGCTTGTTGACACTACGCAATGGGATCATCGTTATTGATAAAAAATCGCTAGCTGCGGTGTGACTCTCAGACCAGGTGCTAAAATAAGTCGGTTTGTGGTGGACAATTGGTGTTGAATGTGCGGGCCACAAAGTTTTTGAATAAGGCAGATAGCAATCTGATAAATATGATGCAGATCGTTTTTGTTCGGGCACCAGGATATATATTTGAGCCTAAATGCGGATTACGATTGCAAACCACGAATGGATTGGCAGTGTCGTTAGGATGTGTATTAAGGACATGCTCGAATCTTCTGCCACAAACTGAAGCTGTTGGACTTAACTAATTTCTGCGAATGTGTTTCTAAATTGGATGCGACCAGTTGTAAATTTGTTGGTAATAATCAGCATCTAATACGTGGGATTGGTTGTGATCGGCAGGAGTCTTCAGATGCAGTCGGTATCAATGGGTATGATCGGTCAAGCTGCCAGTATACCACTGTGAATTAGGTCACAATGGTGAAGTTCCTCAGCCGGAACTGCTGGTGGAAGCGACGCGGAGCATTGGATACTTGATCGTAGGTGATAGAACACTTTTAATTCTCTTCGAAACGATTCAGACTATAGCAGGCACTGATGGACAAAAAACTTGCTGTTCAACAAAACTGATAGGTCGACAAAAAGTGACACGGAAAAAATGATCTTGATTTTTCAGCCAGGTATCGGCGTTACGTCTTTTTCATAGATGATCACTAAACAATGCTGCTTGGCGGCTAGTGGGGTAATACACTTTTGAAATTGATAGTAGAAGCAAATATAGCCCATATTAATAAATTATATCCCTCCAATCAGCAGCCGGTTTAGAGCACGGAGTGGCAGCGGATAATCGCTCATATTAGTCAAACTGGTTTGCTGGCGGAAAACGCTGGAGTAGCTGCTAAGTGTTTTCAGCCTAGTTTTCTGTTTGTATTGTTGGTTTTCTTTTGTATTCACCATTTCTGTGCTTCTTGCCTTTCCGTTGGAGTAGCAATGGCTTTGCCATTTTCAGATTCTGTGTCCATCACCAGAACTTCGTCATTAGGCATTGTCGCTTCCACAATGTCTTAGTCTATGTCGGTAGCGTTCGTGTATTTGTCATCAACTTCCTCAATCATTACTGAGAGTGGTATTCTGAGGTTCGCTGATGGTTGGCGGCCAGTTGATGGATGATATACAGATTGCAGCTCAGTGGTGTGACGTAGTACATTGGGATAAGGTGTAGGTGGTCTGTGAAATATTAAGTAAAACACAAATTATGGAACTAAAAGCTAAAAAACTGGAACTTGTATCAGTTTTACTGTAGGCGGGGTGTACCCTACCAAATAAATTAATAAAATTAAGTCTCAGCTTAGGCGTTTACAACAAGCTTCAACTATGTAGACAAATCTTCACACTGCTGTAGCGCACTTCAATTAAATTATAAAATTAAGCCTGAGCTAAGCGGAGTCCTCCCGCTGTTAATTTTAGTTCCCGCTCACAGCACTTGCTTTTAATACAGTCATATTAAACTACAGACAATGTTCGTTAGTTGCCCTGAAGATAAGTTGCTTTACGGGCGGTTGTTTGCGACGCCAATTATGTATGTATAACTTCATTTTATTGGTTGGAGGCTGAAGCTCCACCCGTCGGTCCGGCGGGCCCTGGGTCCTGTTGACCCAGGTGGCGGGCCGCGGGCCGCAGCACAGCCGGGCCGAGACCTGGCAGGGCCGTCTGATTGGGCATCGGCGCGAGGTCGAACCGCGTTTCGCCACCGCCAAAATCAAGACCGCGAAGGACTTGCTCATTAAAGCGTTGCTAGGTGCAGGCAGAATTTCGCATACCAAACAAATCGTATTTTAAGCTCTTATTTATAGCTCAATACCTCTGTTGGCCTAGTTCAGTCAAAACGATTATCTACAATCACCTCTCAGCTTACGTAAACACAAACATGAAAACACTAACAGCACCACCTCCTCAAGCGACTGTGTTTACCTATCAAGTTTCACTGTTAAACTCTAGATAGTAATAATTTTCTAACACCCTTTAATTTCAACAAGTTGTCGTAAGCTAATTCATCGTGCATGAAACTCAAAGTTTGCCTCTCTGTAGTACCTATAGTAGTTTACTTCTTGCAGCTTTGTTGAATGTTGAAAATGTAAAGTTAGCAACGTAGACAAAAAAAACAACTGTAATAAATACTGTATACTAGCCGCTTTTGTTGATTTAATGAATACGTTAGCATTCTTGAACACCACATCACAGTCTCAGAGTCTCCTAGGCTTTAATTCTCATTTACAACACAATTTGCAATATTTTTTTAGGTATTAGACCTGAACCTATGGGCTAATGGAGGCAAACAACGTTCGTTTCATAAGACTTTTAGTGAGGCTAAAACGTTTGCCAGGGTACCAGAAGACGAAAGCAAACTGTGATGCACGTTTATGGTGCGCGTATAGCGATTACAAGCAGGGGCAGTGCAAATCAGGCGCGGGTTAACCGCAACACTGACGCAAGGACCCACAACGATATAATGAATGGTAACTCAAAATTAGAAACATAGTCTGCGTTGATTGTGCACGGAGGGGTCGAGAGAAAAACAAGACAACAAGATAACAAAATCAGTATTTATTACTTATTAGCATACAGTATCAAAATTAATATACATATATTTCAAAACAAGAGCAAATTGTAAGATGTGGCGCATTTCAAAACTACCTAATCCTTATACAACCCCCACAATCAGCACAAAAAATGACTGCTGTCTTTTAAATTTTACAAAACCAAAAGAAAATATTATGACTGTCATATAAGATTGATTAGTTCGAATACGCTTCGTTCATTTTCATTTTCCACGATTTTTCAAAGGTTTCTGTCATTAAATTGTATTTTATTACATTTTAACAACATACGACGAATCAACAGAAAAACACTACAGCGACAACTCTAGTTACATTAATCGGCAAGTTGACAAATTCAGTTAGCTTTCTTGGCAAAAGTTAACTTATACTTAACACGAACTTTGACTTAGTGGATGCTGCATAAACATGATTGATAAGTGAAATGCTTTTCGTTTTAAACAGTACCAACTAAATATATTCGATGCATGTGAAAAATGCAGTACCTTATTTAAAAGTATTCTAATGTTTGCTGTATCATCTCACTCAAGCAGAGTACTCATAGCTACACCCAGAAAATACAACAATCAAAACCAGGAATACAAAAAACAACGATTTTACCAGCTAGATTGCTCCATATGTAACTTGAATTAAGAGGTTGGACTAAAATTTGAGTGGCAAACAGTGTAATGTCCAGTGCTTTGTTAGCCATATTCTAACGTTTGCTTTAGTGTATCATGCACATGCAACACAGTACCAGCCACGTCCATAAACCTTAACAACTAAAAAACAGAAAAGCTGATTAATTTTATCCATAAATTTGTTACCATTTTAAAACTTGGAGACCATTAAAATTTAGTAATTTTAGTTGCTTGCTGCGTATTTTGTGAGATACTAGTCTTTTGTACCGCTAAAATTTCTATTCCTAGTATACTTCCCATTGTTTGGCGAAATTCATTTCGAAACCGTTTACTAAATAAAATGTACCAATAAAAGTTAAAACAGTGAGCTATTTGAAAAGTTGCTCCCATGAAAAACCACATAAACAGTTTGACCTTCATCAATTCTAGATGACGAAACGCTTTTTTGGAATCTAAAAGCTGCTTTGCCTTTGTACCAATAATGGGTTCCATTAATTTGTGCGCTAAGAAAAATGCACCGTTGATAATGATCGGAATACCTAAACACATTTGTAAAATTGATAGCTGTCTGTCCTGGCTTGAATTTGAATTTGAAGATGACGTAGAAATTTTATTTTTCTTCGCAAAACCAATCACAATAAGACCTGTTGCCAACAAAATGCAAACGCCTTTTGTTGTATTGATCAAGTAGAGAAAATGAAAATACAAAAGAAACTTTTTTCTTAAACTGCCTGCAAACAAATTTTCGTCGTCAAAATTTTGGGCAATAGTAAAAGGTATGAATGCAAAAGAACCCCAAAAACTAACAAAAATTATAGCATACACAATTTTGAATTGATTGATTAAACAAAATTTTGTTGGCAACCAGAGAGCAACAATTCGCTCAATTGAAAGGGCTAACGTTAGTAGATCGGCGACAAATGCAAATCCATTGGCCACATTGCTCACAGAATGTAAATAATCGTTTGTATTTAACTGATAAATTGAGGTGTATAGAAACAGGGTCAACTGCGTGAATTCGTAAACAGCAATTGCTTTGTGATACATAAAACTGGGTGAATCAAAACTTTTGTTCCGAAAAATTAGTAGCAGGAAACAGTAACCAATAATCCCCACAGAACACGTTGAAATGTCTACCCACAGGTATATGCTCTGCATCACACTTTCCAATTTTTCATATCGAAAAAACGCTTCTTCATACTTTGTCAGATCAGTCTCTGTCCAGTTTGACATTCCTGTTTAATTATAGCTAAAATCAATAACACATAATAGGAAGAGTATGACACTCTCAATATTAGGTATGCCTTGTGTCTTGTGTCCAGTGAGGAGCCCAAATTGCCAAATTTTGGCGCAAAAACGTTCGCAATTGCGAAAAAATTTGATGATTGCGAAAAATTTTCAAACCTTTTCGCAAAATTGCGAAAAATTTTGACGCAGTGGAGGTGAACTCGTAAGGCCTATGCGCTGATTTTTGTGGTTTAGTCGGAAAACATATATTTCCGATACGTCCCAATTGACCAAATTTGGCCTAAAAATTGAAAATTTCTCCGATTTTTTTCTGATCCCCGAGGCCTGGACTCGTGCAGCTTTGTGACTTGATGTTTCTAGTGACTGTAAATGAGATACATTTTCTTCCATGTATCATCACACCGAGTACCGACTGCATGTAACACTAATAGACAGTATAAATTGTATAATAGGGGTCGGAGGGGACATATAAGTACGAAACATTTCAAACTGTTCCTGATGCATTTTCAGGCCTACTTGGTCATTGGGTCTTCTGAAATTTGAAATTCTGAAATTACGGCTGAGCATCGATTGTGAAAATTGTGAAAAAATACACAGAATTCTCAGGACGGCTCCATAAATTGAAAAAATAAAAATGTCAAAAACTCAAAATCGTTGCTTTTTGGCCAAAAAGGGTAAAAAATGCGTCAGTCTTAATCCTGTATAGGCGGAATAATGTTTTATTAACATTTAGATGTAAAATCTACTGCATTAAGTAACAAAAATAAGTCTGCGAAAAAAAATTTGGTTTTGCGAAAAAAATTTGCGAAAATTTGCCAGCGAAAAAAACCCAGGGTACCCCCCTTTTCAAGACACTGAGAAAGGCCTTTCGCCACCCCCTCAGTTCAGTAGATCAGCGAAAGCCTTGTCTTGAACTGAGGCGGGGGCATCCCCCTCAGTTGAGCACTATGTTTTGACCCGAGAGGGGGTACCCCCCTCAAAACTGTACATAACTGGGCTGTTTTGCGCTCCGCATTAAACGCAAGGCCCAATACATATACATAAGGAGTTATGTGTAAGTCTTTTTCACAGACCTCAGTGCTAAACCACTACACCACGGCGGCCACACGGTTGGTGAGTTAAAACCGTTTTAATTTGTTTGGAAACGAATAATTTAACACTATGGAATGTTTCCAAAATTTTTTTCCTTCCAAAAAATGAATTCAGCTTTGGAACTGATACAAAAATAGTAATGGTATTATAAGTTTTCGTTTGATATATTTAGAACAGGCTTTGCTATTTCTAAAACATAAGTATAATATTTAATATCATTTTGCTCAGGATGGTTTATATCCTATTTATTAATAATTATTAAATTTGATTATTTGAACAAAACGCGCTACTTTGATAAGTGTAAATATTTGAATTTTTTTTGAAAACTTTCTAAATTTGAGGCCGAATTTGATCAACTGTAGACACAAACGAATTTTTTCGGCTCGGCCATGAAAACCAAAGGGGGAACCCTCGGGTAAAATTTTTGTCGAAAAAAATTTCGGGGGGGGGGACCGCCCCTGCTACTGACTTATGCAACAGCCCTCTTCAGGTAAACTTGCCTGGTGAAGCAAAAGCTACCCAAAACTTAGATACCTTAGAAAAAAAACATGAAAGAAAACGGTCTGCAGTACCACAGAAACAATTTTTTTTAAAACTAACTGATCGGCACGGATCCGACGTACCCCAGACGTAGACGACTGCATGAACTGCAGAAAAACTAGCAATTATGGCAAACCACCTGACACCAGCGAGAAGACTATTGGATCAAAACACTTCGAACTAAGTTCCCTTATGGACTTAATGATCGGATTCGAAAAGAAAACTCAAATCTGCCAATATATTGTCATTTCAACAAAATCGAACAATACAGCCATTGCAGAGGCAGAAAGAAAACACGCCAGCTTAGAAAACAAGATACTGATATTAAAAAATTCATTGGCGAAGTCACCAAGACAATCAAGAATGATATTAAATTATTCCGATCTAAAATAACTGGCATTATTTTCGCAATGGATAAATAATCAATTGGTCTTCTGTACGCTAAGCTTATGGATAAATTCACAGATGAACACTTGAGCTTAGTTAAAGACTTGTGCAGATTTAAACTGGAATGTAGAAAAATAGCCTTGAACAACGCCAAAAAAGAGAAACCTGCAAACATACTAATACACTATTGCAATCCAATATGCGAAAATGTTAACCTATACAAGATATTCAAATCTGATAAAGTTGACAACGTATGGCCCATTAATGCGGACCAAAAATTATCCATTCCTATGACTATCTATCGGTATGATAAGACAATTGGCTCACTATTCTTTAATTACAGACAATCTATTCAAAATATTAGTATCGATCAGTAGATTTGTGAGCAAAAAACATGCGAATGCAACGTATCACAATTTTCGGATAATTATCATAAGCATATAATTACCGGAGACACATGTGTAGTTAATGACCCTATAATTCAAAACATGTTGAGCAAAGGTACTAAATACCGACTGCCTAAACCTATAAATAAAGAGGAAATGATCACTGCTCTTAATGACGCTTTGAACAATTACGTGTTAAAAATATCTGAGAAAAGAAAATATAACGTCGCTGATTTCCAAGAATGGAAAAAACAATGTCCTCGACATGGCTAGAAGTCAGATTAATGACAATAATTCACTAGTAATGGTGTTGAGTTTATTAACTATTTCAAATTAAAGAATAAAATCAAGAATTTGCAAGAGAAATTAGTTTTTACCGTTGTGGATAAAGCATCACAGAATTTTGCAATTATTTGCAAAGTTTTCTATATCAACAAACTACTTGAAGAAATGGGCATTACGCATAACAGCAACACTTACGAAGTTATCAATAATATTAAAGCTTCTGATCTAATTGAAAAGCTATCCGTTGAGTCAACTTCATTTGGTTTCAATGTTACTTCGGAAAACAAACACTTGCCTTTTGTGCAAATGATACCTAAATTTCATAAGAACCCTACTGGATTTAGAACAAATATTTCTAGTGCTAAGTCTTGCACTAAGCCCATGTCTTCAGCACTTAGTTTTGGCTATAAGAAAATCCAAAAGATAGTATAAAACTATTGCAGCAGCCTCCATTCTAGTCAGTGGAATATTTCTCCATACTGGAACATTGATAGCGATAAACGTATTCTGAATGATATTGAAGATTTAAACAAAAAGAAAATAGCTAAAACTGTAAACACTTATGATTTTGGTCAATTATACACCAATCTTGTCCACAGCGAAATTTTCTCTTCTATGGAAATTGTGTTGAAGATAGCATTTAACAAACAATCGCGACTAGCTCTACATGGAAATTATGCTAACTGGTTTTCAAACTACACAAAAGGTATAGGCGTTGACAAAGAATTAATGCTCAAATTTACTCCTTGGATTGTGGAAAATAGTTAATTCCTATGTGGCGATAAGTTGTTGAAACAAAAAATTGGCATACCTATGGGTACCAACGTCGGTCCCTTTATAGCTAACCTTGTTTTTTTTGGCTTTGAATTCAAGTATGTTAAAGAAAACTTATTAAAAAACAATAGCTGTTACAAAAAACTGAAGAACGTATACCGGTACATTGATTATATTACTCTTCTCAATGATGATGACATTTTTTATGATATTTATAAAGACATTTATCCACCTAGTCTTACGCTTAAGAAAATTAATAGCACGAATGACAAAACAGATGTACTCGACATGACCATCAGCATTAGTGAATGTCAGTTTCGTATTAACATTTTTGACAAACGAGATGAGTTCAACTTCAACACTATTTCTCTCCCTGACCTAACTGGAAATGTCCAGTAACGAACCAACAAACTTATATGTACTCTGGTTCCTAAAGGATATAGCAAAAGACGCTTAAGAGCATCGTTTATTACCATATGTACTAAGTTGGGCATACATAAGAAATACGGAATCGACACTCCTGAACGCTTATATTACTTATAGTTAAATCCTGTTTATTATGAACTATTGTCCTTTAATGTTACTATGTAATATGCACGTAGCTGAGGCGACTAGCGACGAAACCATTTTTCACAGTTTCTATTGTTTTTTCGAAATTTTAAAAGCATGTCCCTGGAGGTAGCTCCACTGAAGAGTCGCCTGCCTACCAGGTGTACGGTCTGGAAGAAGTCGCAATCACTTACTAAATTTAATTTAAGTGCACTAATTTCATTGTTTTGTTAAACTATATTTGTTTCAACATGTGTTTTTTCCCCTTTTCCCCTTATACCTATCTCTATATATACTAACACTATAAATATAAATAAACAAATTTTCCTCTTTACTAATAATATTTAGTTAATAGTTGATCAGTTATATGCACATCTATTCTCTTCGCCCTCCCTTTCCCCCTCTATCCCTATTTTAACGTTGTATAAATATTTAAGTAGACAAAAATTACCTTTTGCACAAATTCCTATGCCGTTGCCTTGACAACAACATCGTGCCCGAAAAAGAGAGGGTTTGTCTCCCTGCTTTTAGTCGCCTCGTACGAAACTGAATTACAGAAGCTGCTACGGAAGAAGACTAAACTTCAACAGATTGAGAAACCAACGGACAGAACCTACTAAATTGCTTACCAGCAAACGCAGAGCAGAACCAGCAGAAGTCCCATAAGCTTGCCTGCTTCCCATGATCTGCAGACTAGACCGGAATTGGTGAACCAATATTCCAACTTCTTAGGGCCAATTCCCAAAATGGATTAAACGGATTAGATTAAAATTTGTTTTGCCTATAACTCATGACATCGTTTATCAATTCATACGAAATTTGCGATAGCAACTATTTGTAGCACCTCCCGCTTGTGCACAAATTTTTATAAGTCTACCTCAATATGGAGATAAGTTATTAGGCAAACAAATTTTAATCTAATCCGTTGAATCCATTTTAGAAACTGTTCCTAAGTAACCGCTACGACTATGTCCTACAAACAGATTGTCACTGGTGTAGAGGCTGTCGCCAAGCGACTCCTCTTTAAAAGAGCTGGTGAAAAGTTGAAGAAACCCTTCAACAGATGAAAAAGCGGTGAAATAATGCAAAATATCACCTGAAAACACTGATTGTGAAGATCGAACAATTGCTGTTATTGGTACTGATTCAGTCCTATTTCAGTCATATTTGAGCACATAATACTGGTTGAATAATGAACATCACTTTGTTAAAGCTTCTGTGTCAAACAATGTAGTTCACTGTATTATCAGCAAAACTCGACAATTGCTTTCAAAAGGTTAAATTTTCTTTGCAAATTATGATCAATGCAACAGGTGCACAATGTTACACATACACATACATACTGTGAACAGCTGCTATTGATGCGAAAAAATACTCATACTGCGTGTATTTCTAAGCAATTTGAAACAACTAGCGTAACTTGATGCCTGATTACTAACATTAGTTCTTTCCCTTGAAGAAACAATAACATATCTGAGCGCATGATCCTCTTTAGATAATAAACGTTTTTGTTTAATCTTCTGTCAACGTCTCAACAATAGCATCAGCAAAGCACAGCATGTGCTTCAAAATGTTACAATTTATATACCTAAAAATATGATCTACATAACTGATACTCAATGTTATAAAAAGTTACTTCTTTGAACTGCTGCTGTTATTAATGCATAAAAAAGATTACTTATTTCAATGCGTATTTCTAGGCAATAAATAAAATAGCCAGCAAACTTAACACATGCCAAGATTTTGCCAAAAAACGTTGAACTTAAAATTATTGCTTGAATTCTGTCAAACTCTACGAATGAGTGAATCACCTGTCGCAAGTTATACCACCTTGCACGGTAGTGCATAATAAAGCAATATTATTAATATTACTTATTACATTAAATCACATTATTATCACATTTTTATAACTGAAATATTTACTAAACTAAAAAACTGTTTCTCTTCTGATTCAAGCTTTAGTAACTGCTAACTCAGTATTATATCGGAACATGTTATCAATACGTTGCGTTATGCATCAAGACCTCCGGCACCTCATAGTTCCGACATACTCTTATATTTACACCTTCCTATGTAGAATTTAACTCATAGCTTCAACACTAACTAAACTGTGCACTGTTTACAACACATCGTCAGACACTTCAGTGAAACAATCGCATGACACCTGTGTAAACAGGGTGTAAAACTGGCTCACTCTGAACATTATTAATACGGCTATTTTTAATAAATATTAATGTTATTAGTTATTGTATATTACGGTACACTGCAGAAAAAACTGCTGAATTAATAAATATAATATATACGATTTACTTCAACTATAAATGGATATTGTATTGACATGTATCGACAACAGTTTTATTAAACATTTGACAAGTTACACAAACAAACAAAAAATTGAGAAACCAGGTAAACAATTGGCCTGCGTCATCGGTCATATAAAAAGTAGCCAATCATTATACTACTCTATCGGAAGACGGGCATGGACCAACTGTACGATGTCGAAGGTAAAACAGCCCGTAATATATAAAAAGCCCGTCAGATATTCAAAAGTAAACCGCGATATACATATGCTATATGAACACAACGACGATCTTGAATGGATTTGGCCCAATAATGAAAAAGCTAGAAACTAAGTCACGGTAGACCTCCCTAGACGGAGCCATGTGAATAGGAAGAAAATTATTATTAGCCATAAACTACTCAAACGTAAATTAAGCAGTATATCTAACGGTGGAGCAGCCCCAAAAATTAATGAAACATCTGTATTATCTTAACTTTTGATCGTGAACCTTTGTTTTTATGAATAGCAACAATATTTGCATCGATACATTCTCTGGGAGATTAAAAAAGGATATAAGAAAAATCAGTTATCAAAATATTGGAAGTGGTAGTTCAGCAGCAAAATGTTCGATATAAAATGTATGAAACTTCATTTGGTCCCAAAACAAGAAACTACAAATATTTATAAACATTTAAACAGGTAATGTAATAACAACATTTAATGTAATAAAGATCACAAACACAAGCATGTGATCACAGTCTACAGGAAGGGAACACAAAGAAACCGGAGAAGAAGTTATTGTGCTATAAATTTGCATTATCACGACCGGACATTGCAAAATTTATAATATCTTCCCGGATGGGAATGCTACATCCGATGGCCAGCATAACGAAACAAAAAATTGACAAATAAACTTTGACAGTAATTTTAATGAACAGTCGCTGCAAGTCAGTGGCACAGCTGTTTCTGCTCTTGTGTTGCGCCGGCGGCTACGCAAGCGGTAGCACAGTGTGCGAATCTTTTGTGAGAAAACCGCTGTGGTTATTGCACTCATTTGTCAGCTAAGCAACTTTTAAGATAAAATTGTGCTACATTTACGCATAATGATCTTGTTACACTATTGCGACCTTAGGTAACAAATTCACGAGCATACGACGGCCATTGACCCAATGGGTGTGCGCGAGCGACTAAAAAAATTACATACAGCACAAAACAAGACAGTGAATTCCTGCAAAATTTCACACTATCCTAGGTATTCCTTTACCGGATTTAACTTAAATAGGACTGAACAATTTAAAACTTATGCTAAAAATGCCTAAAACCTAAAACCACCGGATTAACAGGGCTTAATTGTTAGCGCGCTACTTCGAGTAAACGGACTTAGCTGCGCATGCTAAAGCGGGCATACTAAATCCTTTCCAATAGTAGTTAAGGAACGGATTCGGACTAAAATAAGGCCGCTGATTTGTTTTAACTCTTTTAGTCCGTTTAGTCCGATATTTCATTCCTGAACCTCGGTCTAAAATATGTCCAGCCAGTTTAATCCGGTAAAGCCATAAATCTACAACATCAAGTTTTAAAATGTTGCCATTAGATTGGTCGAGACAAAAAGACAGCCCAAAAGGACATAAAAATTTCTCAAAAGGATAGCAGAACAAAATCATAAGACAACAGGTCAAAAGGAAAAGGACGATTTTAAACGGACAGCAAGACAGTAGACAGACACATTAGAAAGGATAATACGTCGCTTTCCAATTGAAACTTGATTGTTTTACAATTTCTTACTACAATTTACAAATATATTTGTTACCTACATATTATATTTTTTAAATACTTTGTTAATCTGTTGAAGCATATCTAAGCCAATAAATTACACCCTATACTTTACACTACCGTCTACACTCGAAATACGCACAGGACGAAGCAGGTGTATAAGCTAATACACTTTTGCAGTGTAATTTCAAAGAGCAAAGCAGACGTAAAGTCTTTCCACAACTGTGTAAGTGACATAAATGGGTAGTATGTAATAGGTAAATATGCTAGCAGAAAAATTCAGAACTTGAAAATTTTTTAATAAAATTATGTACCCCGGGCGCATATGTAAGTCGTATCTTTTCAAGTTTGGGGGTTTTTTCCGTAAATATGTTTCCAAGGTAAATACATAATTTGACCACATTAATTTCTTAAAAAAAAGTTTTTCGGTTTTTCGGTAGGACCCTTTTTTTACGGTGAGGGCAATTCTGCAGACGTTTTTCAATTGACAGTTTTTTCATAACTACTATAAACATTAATTTCTCACAGTATTTTGGGTATAGCTGCAAAACAGCCTTCAAAAACTTGTAGACATAAACGCCTTATCAGCTGAATTTGGCTATATCACTTTATTTTCGTGCATAGCCTCCACTTTCAAGCATCTTTGGACTGATAAGCTAGTCTGTTACAGTTCTTCTGCATAGGTAGACGGGTACCGCTGACTTGTGTTTATTACGCGGCTTATATCACTTATGCAAACAACATTGCGCAAAAGTTACTGTTATTATTAGTAGTTGAGCAAATGACGTTGGGCTTTGAGACTTAAGCAATGTATTGTATTTTTTTGTTTGTGTTTGATTATATTATTTCGGACAGAGAATTTTTGTCAGTTTTTTTATGGGTAGATGTAATTACACAGTCCATTTATGAAACTGCATCTACATATTGTCTGCGTTTTTAAACTTTGTCATATTTTGAAATATAGTTGGTTTGAAATTCAATTCAAAGCCTAACGTGTTATTAGGGAAATGAAACTTATTTTGAACAAAACGTAAAAAATGTTAACAAGTGAAAATTAAATTTCTTTATTCTGGATTGTTTTTTCTATTTTGGCAATTTTTCTGTTTTAGTTGCGCTGTCTTTTTCGAAATTTAAAATGTAGTATTTTTCTGTTTATTTCTATTTTTCTTTGGCCATGACACTTCTATTATTTCTTTTCTTTTCATTACTTTATGGGGTAAGTCCATACCCATTCCAGTTTTTACACTGAGTGAATTTACATAAATTTTACAGAATTTTCAATCTTATTTTTAAATCGTTAATTAAATACAAATGTCATAATTATGATTTTTTTGATATTAACAGTATGTACATATAAATAAGCTTGGAGGTGTACTTTTGGTTTAATACTGGAATTACCCGTGTTTTCAACGCTCTTTAAAACAAGCGATGGATACTTGAAGGTTGAAGATTATAGTAATAAATAACAGGAGCATGACCTCATTCTTTTTTAAAATATTTTTATAAATTTTTATTTTTACATTTTTTAGAGCAGCTCTGCCCAGGTGCAAGTGGATGTTACTCTCGGCGAATTTCTCAATCCAGAACGAAAATTAGCAAATGGAATCAAATGTGACAGCAAAAATGACGACAAAATCGATTTGGAACAATGCAATATTTTCAGCGTCATACAAATTACAGACATAAAGTGAGATGACCTTTTTTTACAAAACTATAGTTTTAAAAAGCTATGCTTTTATAATGTATCCAAATCAATAGAAAAGTGAAACAATTTCAATGCATAGAAGTCAAATGAGAAAAATTATTTTGTATAGGTATATCTTAAATTTATTTATAATTTATTTAATTGAATTATTTGCAAGGATTCCAAAATAAGTTTGTTTCATATAATAATAACTTAATGAAAGTAAATTATGCATTTTCTCAAAGATTGATAGGTGTAAGTCGGAAACTTGGATTTAAATGTGGTTAGAAAACAACAAGTAAACCGAGACATACGAACATAACATATTCAAATAGAAAAAAACTTAATAGATTAGTAACAGTCAACATCGAAATTTTAAAAACCAAAACTAAATTTTAGTACTAAAAGTTTTAATTAATTACAAACTTTCCAGAAGAAACGCCAAACTTCTCTCAGGAAAATACGATGACTACAAAGCTCTTCTAAACGAAACCGGAAAAGTTGATCTCAGCGAACAAATGCATTTCAGTGTTCAGTTGGAGGCTCGACCTGTGAGTTTTCAACTAAGCGACTACTGATCTGAAATAGGTTTCGTGTTTGGTTTAAAAAAAACCGTAATTTGGTTTTAAATTTACTCGATTAATACAGATGTTTCCTGTATGTAGAAGGGTAAACTACATAGGACTATCTGTCTCTCGCAAGCTTTACTGCGTTATGCAGATGCATTGGATTATAATCCTTTATTGTTAACCAAGTATTAAAATTTAAGTTTAAGTATTAATTGGGTGTAACAAGCAAATGCAAGGTTTTTTCAAAATAAACTGAATTTTTTGGAAATTCCGATTTATAATACCAGTTGTTCGCTATGTTTTTGTTTTAACCCTTTGACGCCCCGAGGTTCTCTCTCTAGGCAGCCAGACTTTGACACCTTCTAGTTTTTTGGCCATTGCTCGAGCTATGTGCGTCTTAGAGAGCTGCGAAACCACCATTCGATAGAGAATTTAATGGTGAACAAAACATGTTGAGTCGATTAAGGGTCTAGGATGCACCGTTTTTTAGTTATATAAGCGCTCAAAGTTGAATGTTTGTGCAAATTTTGCTATATCGCTCAGGCATAATGTACCTCACCCTAGAGTATTAACACAGCAACCGTGCGACTATCATAGTTGTCTGCTATAAATAAACTACAATATACGCTGTATCTGATGCACAAAAGGTTGACTGCCAGAGTTGCGATTACATATCATAATGAGGCTATAAAGAAAATACTACTTTTGCGATGCAAAAAAGTAAAATTTTCACACTGCTTAATCAAGCATAGGTTTTGTTGTGTGGGTGCCGGACTGAAATTGGGCCACTAAATGCGAAGATCTGCTATTACTGAAAAAAACAATTTGAAGATCAGTTGACTAGAATAAGCTTGCCAAGCTGTATAGGCCCAGATTGGGCATCCACCACGTGAGGTTTGAGGTTCACAGTGCGCATCAAAGGGTTAAGTGCATTTTTTTATTTTTGTTACTTTGTTGTTAAATGATTTATGTTCTAGGCTATTGTATCAGTATTTATCAATGGTGTTACACTGGGGGCATATGGTGTTGAATCACTGTCCAAGTTTCCATTCGCCTCCGTTATGGAATACTTCCAGTTCGATGTCATGCCAATGCAGCCAAATACTGATGCACAATCGATTACTGAAAACGGCAGTTTCGGAGTTGGAAGGTTACGGACTTAAGTTTCGTTACGGACGTAACCTTAAGTTTCGTTACGTTTCGTCAGTTTCGGACTTAAGATGATTTGAAAAGTTCCAGAATACTACTTTTAGGAGGCTTAACGATTTGAGTGGTTTGAATTGCAGACTTTGCTTAACTGTCCGCCATAACTATAATTTTTTAGTTTTCAGAAAACATTCGGAAAAGAAAATAAAAAATTCGGATCTATTAGCAGTTTTAGGTGTAGATCAGCGCTCCAGTGTTGTAAATAAGAAATATGGCTCACGAGACTTAGGCACTGTGGTGTAGTGAGATAGCATGCTCGACGTCGACACAGGTTCGATTCCCAGCTCCTCCGATATTTTTATTTCTTTCCAAAACGAAGCATCGTCTTGCTTTCTACACTTGAATAGGCGACCACTATTAAAGATAAACTTAATTACATATAGTGTTTTTGCTTGCGGTTTTTAGCATTAGACAGTTGTGTCTGTACTTATTTTTTATGCTTTTACTGTATAAATTTTTCAGCCTCACAGTTACCCTCAATTTTACCTGTGACACGACCATACATGGCCCAAATTGTGACTTGGATAATTGTGTGCAATTGAGTGGGGTTGAGTATTTATCGTGTGACAAACAGTCCACTGGAAAAAGTGTGCTGGCGTACCCCAATGGAACCTTGTACTACGAATGTCCTGGTTCATCCAAAGGTTTGCCAATTATTTGTCAACTATAAAGGCCTTTTTACAAAGCATTAACTGAGTTATTTATAACTAGAATTAGTGCCTGTAACGTACATATAGAATATTGGCGAAAGTTGATATTCCATCACACCATTTGCTGCGATTTCATTTCAATACGACGCTATTCTTTTTGGCGAAAGTTTTTTTTTTACTTCAGTAAACTAAGAACCCCTTTTTTTATTGGTTATGGATGCGACTTCAAAAGAATTTTACCAAAAAATAAAAATTCGCTGGAATATTGACAACTTTCTCTACTATATTCAGGTTCTGATTGTTTCAATAAAGTGGAAATTATCATCAATGGAGATTCTGCAACTTTGGATCAGTTGAACGCAGAAAGATCGGTTGGTTTACTCTATTTAAACATATCTAATACATAATTCAGTTGACAAAGCAGGATTCCATTTTTTGTTTTCGTTTGCTTTTTGAACTGTCTATTTTAATAATTTCAATTATGCTTTCTTGCAATTGTTTTTTTGCAACTATTAATAGCCATTAACTTTAGCTGGCGCCTAAAAATATGTACCTTACAAAAGGTGGCTAATCAAACCGTATGTATGTATGTATGTAAACTTTTAACTTTGTGTATGTTTCATGTGTGATTCTGGTCCAATGTGAAAAAAGTTTACCATGACTCAAGGGTGCTTGGGGATAGTATAGTTTAGCATACGAAATATAGTGACCAGTACTGTAAATGAGAAATAGGGCCAACGGAACACGGTTTAGTAGTGGTTAGCATTATCGACTTCGACGCCAGCGACCCGGGTTCGATTCCCGGCCTTTCTTTCAAAAGTGATGCAATCTCTATGATTTAGCACTGTAATTCATTCGATACATTGTAACTTAGGACAATGTAAGGTAACTTCCCGCTGCTGAAATGGTGTTTGTATTGTACAGCATTAATTGATATATTTTCTGCAGTGTTTTTCACATATTTGGTGCACTTTGTTATCAAAAAGAACTGGCCTGTATTCGTTCGTTCAATTTTTGATGCAATTTTTGAAAGACAAGTACGAGTAGTTTCGGACTAGCTAGGAATATTATAACAGGTCGTTTTGTTGTATTTTACACTATTTTATGTTCATCTCTTATTTAGGATAAAAAGCATTTTCGCATTGCAACAATTGTGCTTGGTGTATTCTTCGGATTATTGTTTCTGATTTTAATTTTGGCAGCTGTCCTCTTCGTTTTATGGATACGGTAAGTGTTTAGTCTCAAGCTTAATTGAAGACGTAAGCAAAGTAATTTTAAACCACCATTTAAAAAAACGCAAATATGCAGTTACTGATGGTTTTTGGTTGAGTACTGTTTTTTTTTATTTCCACCGTTTTCAGTGAAATTGTTTGTGTATTTTGAATTATTATTTGAAGAATTCTAACATTATCTTATATCATTATTATATCACACTATCTTGTAATAAATTACTTATATGCATAACTAAACCATAAGTATATGTATTTTTACATGCATGTATGTAAAAAAATTCAAAAAACAGTTTTTATAAATTTACTATTTTTAGAGACACCGATGACGACAAATCCGAAGATTATCGAAATCGTCGTCCGCTAAATCAGTCTCGATCAACAAATCCGGACGACAAATTTACCGTTAGTTATCACCAAACCCGACGCCCCCAAGAGGATAGGAACGGGAACAGGGACCAACAAGGAAACGTTAATACTGGATTCAAAGACGAAACTGGTAGGCCAAAAATTTGATGTTTTTTTAAAGTTTTTTTTAAACTTTTTGGGAAAAATTGTTCGGTTAGGTAAAACAAAACTTGAACTTAATCTTATTATCGTCGATTTGAAATCACCTACTTACAAGACAAGACTGCATACATACGAGTTGTAGAATGTATAAATAAATATAAATATGAATAAATCACTTCAACCAATTCTCAATTTTAATTCAACCTTATACAGTTATACAGTTATGTGACATCGACATGTCCCATCGGTCTTTTTATTAACTTTCATAACCTAATTTTTAGAACCAGGTCAAACAACAAGAGAAGAAAACAAAGTTCAACAAGAACACCCGACAGAGCCTGTGATTTCGGATCCTCGAAGAACAGACAACGACGAATGGTATCAACCACAGGTGCAGTCGATCCATGGAAGCAACGTGGATAACAACAGCAGACCTAGAACGCCGGCAACCCATTCGATTGCCGACAGTTCGAATGAGCCAGGCTATGTCCGACCCTTGCCAACCTATAGTCCCGCTCCGCCCAGCCGCCCTCCGCCACCGATTGGGGGACTTGCCGACGGACGGGGCAGATCCTTGCAGATATAAAAAAATAAAAAATGCCTTGACTTTGTGTCAACTACATATTGAATATGGGTCTACTCATATGTATTTGTTCCGAGTAGAATGAGAAATAAGAAAAGCTATAAACATAATCCAGACCGCAAAAAAATAAGCAGAAAGCTGAAAGTGAACTATTGTTATTTCGCAACTAAAAAACAAAAAATGTTTTAGAAAACAAAAAATTATTTCTAATTGCATATGTATGTAATTACCGTATTACCTCGTATAAAGCCCCGGAAGCTTTATTGTTTCGTTACTGTCCAAACGGGGGCTTTATTCAAGGCGGGGGCTTTGTCATTCCGTGAGTGCCTCGACGGGGGCTTTATTCAAGACTTTATCGAGGTATTTTGCTTGATTCATATTTAACATACATTGTAACACAATATCGTGAAGCAGAGGAGGCATAAACTATGTATGTAATACATACTTTACGTCGCGTTGCTATTTATTTGAAAGTTTGCAAAAGCTCTATAACGGCTATGTCGCTGAAATATTTGCTTTTTACTGTCTCATATTTTTTATTCTGCCGGATGAACTGTTTATTTGTGTTGCGTATTTCTAATGTTTTTGTCATGTTACATACCACATTATTGGTGCACTTTTGGGTAGTTACCATTAATTGTAATGTTTTATTGTCAATTGTAGGTATACAATTTGCTTTTTATTTAACAACCATTTTACTGCCAAAGGCAAAAGGGTTGACACACACCTTATTGTACCTTAACCGTACGGTATCTAGGTAAATATAACTTGAATTCTAGTGTGTTTTGCTTTGGGTTTACAATGCAGACTGACCTGTGGGTCATAAAATTCTAGCCTATATGTGTCTAGCCAAAAAAACTAAGGGTGCATTTCACAAGGTGGTTTTACTAAACCATTGGTTTTACGTACGTTTTGCATGATTTGCACATAATTTCATTACAACATATCGTCTGATTCGTTACAAATTTCGTAGATTTTTTTAAACCATTAGTTTATCTCAGTTGAAATTTCAAAACTGCAGTGCAGCAGGTCTCTTTTCTGCTGAAATTTAAGCTGAGCTAAACCAATGGTTTGAGAAAATCTACGGAATTTGTAACGAATCAGACGAAATTTCGTAATGAAATTATGTGCTAATTATGCAAAACGTATGTACGTAAAACCAATTGTTTAGTAAAACCACCTTTGTGAAATCCACCCTAACTGTTTTACGTATATACTAGGTGTATGTGTACGCATAATACATACATAGTGAACTGGCTTCTAAAGTACATTACAGTGTGTCCTCTTACGGGAGAGGGTTGGGATATTTCTCTAACTACGTATGTACCTGTCAATAAGCGCATGTGGATGCGCTTTCTTCAACAACATACGGAATCACCTTTCAATATTGTGTGTAATGATTTCAATTAACAGCTATATAATATTACTGTTGCACTGAAACTGAGTATGATTTACATATCATCCAGTTTTCATGCATCAAATAATTCATGTATATAATATAGAAAATGTAGCAAATTGAATAACAACAAAGACATGCTCGAAATTTACTGTATAGTCAAACACCAATGTTAAAGTACGAAATTAGAACAAAGAAAAAAATGAATGCGGTACAGCAGTCAAGTCAAAGCGTTCAGGTGTATAAATATAACACAGTAGTACAACCTGGAAAACCTTAGAGTACACGTCACGCTGGTCAAGTCATAAAGGAGGAGAATCTTGTATGTTAGTTTTTGTCCAAATTCCTCCATAAATCTCACTCCGAGCACTGCAAACATGAAAAATTGAGGCTTTCAGCTGATTGTCTGGATAATGTATATATTGGCGACCAAATAAGATAGTAGTCAAAACACCAGCAACAAATAGAAAACAGCCGGGATAGAAATATATAATGGATTTTTTCCATAAAAAGACGGCAAACCGAAAGAAAAAGAATTAAAACCGACAAAATGATTGCACAGAAACGTCAAAAATTGCATAACAGCATACAGACAAGTAAAATGCTAACGTGTTATGATAAAACTATATCCTAGGATCAAAATCTTTAGTCGGTTTAGTAGACTGGAGCAAAACAATTGTAATTGTGTGGTATTTTAGAAAGTTTTTTTACCAAATTTTTGCCAGTTTAAAAAACGTCAAAAACATTTGCAGGCAGAAACAGAACAACGATACTTCATCAATTGTGTCTCGAACTAAGCTTTTAGCTACGTTAATAATATGGTTAGCCTTCAAAACGATAAAGAATTAGACCCCAAGAGTACAAAATAATGAGACTTTGCAAGCGGATGGTATTTTTAGGACAAAGTAGCATTATATTGTACTCTTACTATTACTAAAATAATGCAACACAAATACATATACATTATCAGAGCACACCACATACAACAATTCAAATAGCCGATTTCAGATTTACAAGTTTACAGTTCTATTACAAGTTAACACAGATTAGCTCACACACGCTACTGCTATCTTACCTGCCAAGTGATTTAATTCAAAGCAATGCTACCCTAAGTACAAACACAGAAACTATCGAGCTGAAAGTCTCATGTTTAAGTCTTAATGTGATAATAAATTTACAATTGTCACGTCATATTTATCGTTACAGCCGTATTAATATTAACGTTTATTAAAAAATTTAGAACAAATTCAGCCACCTATGTAAAAAAATCACGTGAACTTACTGGCGGAGTGAGTTTTTTGCAACTTTTCAGATTTAACGAAAATACAGTTGCCAGAATGAATCGAGAAAAAAACATAATGTTTTATTATAATTTACACTCACAATGCAAAATGTATGTCATAATAGAACGTTAATATTCGGGCGTATATAATTTTTGTTAGAATGTTTTATTTTAAAAAACATATACTTGAGAAAACGGCTTTTGCAATAGTTTTCTCAGTCAAACTCACATGATTAATTCTGCAAGAAAAAATTCCCAGACTTCTAATTTTCATAAATAGCACAAATATCGACACAATACTATAAATAAAACTATTGAAAAAAGTAAAAGACACTTAAAAGCAGAGATACAAGGATTAACAAAAGCAACCTAAAGCTCAATTTATGCTTCCGAAACTGACAGCAATGCAGCAGTATCAAAGTAGGCGCGATAGAGCCAAACCCTAGAATACTTGAAAAAATTGAAGCAGTTCTTAAGTTTACAATTTTTTAATATCAGATCCGTTATAATTATAAACATGTTTTTTGTTTTTAATATATATAATAAAGACTTTTCGATAATTTCTGCAATGCCATTCAAAAGTTCAAAAGCATAAGTCAGCTCACAAGCTAAAGTTTTCACTGAAAAATCATTAAATAAGGCATCCCAATCAAAATTGTGTTTTTGACTGGCTTGCGGCTTATTTATAATATTCCAGTGGAAACGTAGTCTAAATAATTCAAGTTGGAATGAAGTGAGATCTTAGTACCCACTGCGTACAACACCACTTAAAAATCAAGAACTAAACCTGCTAAGACTAAAATATATACCTGACAAAATACTACGAGGCTGATTATCCAGACCGGACATTACTTGGTACAGACTTCGAAGTCAAAGCGGAGTCGAAATCACTTAATTCCAGTTTCAAAAAGTATATTTTGACACTGGAGTCAAGTGAGTGAGACTCTTTTTTGACTCCACAGTCTGCAATAAGTAATTTTTGTCGGTACTGTAGAATAGAGTAACTGGATTGTTTTTGTAGCTCATAACTTTGTCTTGTTGAAGCTCGGAAAGTCTATGTTTGAGACATTCAGGACATACATACATGTATCTAGGACATCCAATGTTGCTAAGCAGTAGCATTTAATGTTTCTGCAAGCAGGTGTGAGTTCATGTTTTGTTATACTCAAGACATAAGTTAATTTAACCCAGTTAATCTACAGTCAGAACAAGCCCTAAATAAACACACCACAAAAACTTCAATATGTAATTTACATCAGGCTTTAACAGAATTATTACAGTCGTTTATAAATATTATGCTATTTAGAAAATGCAGAATAAAATTTTCAGACTATACAAACTGATAAATCGGATATATATATGAATATTCTTCATTCAGTTAAATTTACGATAATCAGTTTATCAAAAAGTTGTATTGCAAGATACATTGTATCAACATTCAAAAGTCAATCTAACACTGTTAAAATGTATTTACACCAAAATTTAGTGTTTAAAGCTTAAATCAAGAGTACACACAATTATTTCTACGAAGACTCACTTTATCCACGAAAACTTTTTTAATCAGTAAACTAAATTTAATCCTAACAAAATCAAGCTTTTTTTAACAAAACCAAGCTTCAACAATTAAAAAATGTCTAAATTTATCACGCTAACTGCTAAGTTGTTACATTTTCTCAAGTCCATCTGCTAAGTCGTCTAAGTCAAAGACATTAACGTTATCTTCTGTACACATGTCTGACAAACAAATTTGCGCCAATTAATTTTTAGCTTATTTCTTAAAAATGGTAAAAGATAGCTTCAACAATACCCTCTGTAGTACAATAATTCTTCACTTGCAGATACTATCATATATATCATTACGATACTGAAACAACTACGTAACTACATACTAACATTATCATACTCCAGGCAAAAAAATACGATTAAATCAAAATAAAATATTTACATTATAATATAATATAATGTACGGACAGGAATAAAAATGAAAATAATAAAAATTGTAGAAGAAATACACAGGGTTTATACAAGTGTAGCTAGTATCTCAAGAGTGATGAAACTAAATAGCCAATTTCATGGTAAAAACATGGAGTGATTTTATGGTTTCAATCATTTTTGGGCTAGTATACCCTACTTGAATATAAATCAATACATTATCGATTATACACAGGTGTATAATATTGTGTATATACACTTCTTTGTGCGTTGGTGGTGTATGCTGCATATATTACACATTTTATGAAACAAAGTATATATTAGAAAAATACTGCAAGTATTTAAAGATAATAAAAAAATCACTAAATTGCTGATCTTGTTCACAAATTGTCCTTGTTTCTGATTTTCAATCGAGTATATATGCGTTTTGCAAAAATATGAAAACAAAAGATATGAATGAAAATTTTTGAGCTGAAACATTTCCGTTTTCTTCAGTTAATAGTCTTGAAAAACTGGAAAATAAACAACGTTGAACAGAAACTAAGAAATTTTGTAGAATATTTGTTGGGCAATTATTAGGATCTTTGTGAAAACAATACAAGATAAAAGTTTCAATAAGCTTAATAAGTAAGCTAAAACATAATAACAGATCCGACGGTAACTTTTACAATATTGTGTTTGATTTAATTAATTTTTTATCCATCTGTAATAAAAAATATATTCCTATCTAATATATATAATAGATATATATAATAAAGCCAATTCCCAACAAAAAACCCAAACGAGTTAAAAAATAAAAAATGACTAATCACACAATTTCTTAATCGGTTGATTAGTCGGCGTATGAAATAATAAAAGGAAAAATAGGCGAGGGAGGGGAATTGAAGACTTCAAAACAGAAATCACAAGCTGGAGTGAAGTAGTGGTATAATTAATTAATAATAGTTAATTAAAAAACAGCGCGTCCGTATCGCAGAAAGGGTTTCTGGATCCATACCGTACGATCCGTAAGAGTAAAAACCAGTAGCCGAAATCAAGGAAGAAGAGTCAAGGTTGAAAAGTAGTAGCAAGAGTAGTAGTAATAGTAGTAATTAATAACTAATAATTAATTGATAATAAGTTGAATTAATCATTAATAGAATTAATTAATAATAATAGATGATATTTTTGACCAGCATTATTTTTTGACCTCGTTGGTGAGAATTTGGAAAAGTTCTTTATCTGCCAGACAGCCGTCTACGAATTCTTTCAGAGTTAGTTCTTTGTCATTATTCACGTCCATTTTCTCGAATATCATTTTCGCCCTCTTGCGCGGCGAGTCTTCTGCCGATTTAGTCACCTCGGGTCCAAGCATTTCATAGATAGCCTGAAATCACGCACAACAATAAGATTAGATTCTGGCAAAATATTTAACTGTTAGCTGTTACCTACATACTGCGTATCTTAGATGAGGGATTTCAAACTACGGGTCTGGTAAACTACCAGAAATTTGGTTTGAAATCAGAAATTTATTTTGCAAATAAACAACAGGTTGAATTGAAATCTTTAATTGAATTGAAATTCGCTCATTTATTTTTTATCTTGAAATGAGGCAATTTTTTATTTTTTATATTGTTTTTTATTTGGTTTATCTAGCGTAAACACGTTCAATACGTGTTCAATACGTTCAATATATTCAATACGTTCAATCTTACATTCCGATAAATCCATTTTAAAAAAAGATTTTAAAAAAATTTAAAATTTAAGAAGAAAAAAAATTTAAAGAAAAAGCTAAAGAAAATTTTAAAAAATCACTTAAAAAGAGGGTATAAACTAGTTCCAAAACTTATTCATGTTCCTTTGTTTAGCATGCATGCCAATGAATTTATCAGAAAACCTCACCAAACTTGAAGGATTATCGTCAATTTACACTACAATTTTTTACATTTAACCTACCGCAGAATTTTCTGTGGAGGATATATTAATCCACTTCAGAACTTCTCCTGGTTATTCCTAAAGACTTTATAACACCGAGAAAAACAGAATATACAAAAAACATGAGCCTAAATTTGTACGTCGCGAATGTTTTTCTTGTTATAACCAATTTGGACTACTGAAATTTCTCTTCAATTTCTGTGTATCTACATAACAAAAACTCAAAGTGAAACCTCAACAAAAAATTATATATATGTCAATCAAGAGTACATAATAAGACTATTATGTACTCTTGATCCAATTAACTCAGTCATGTAAATCAATAAATGATGCCATACTTCAATGATTTTGATCATTTCCTTCTCATCAATAGTTCCATTGCCGTCAATGTCGTACATGCGGAAGGCCCATTCCAGCTTCTGTTCAGGAGTGCCGCTGGAGGTCACGTTTATGGCCAAAAGGAACTCTTTGAAGTCGATATAGCCCGACCCGTCCGTGTCGAAAGTGCGGAAGACGTGCTCGCAAAATCCTTCCGCAGAACCGGACGGAAAAAAGTCCTTGTAAACTTTGATAAATTGATCTTTTGTTAAATGGCCTTTGGGACAGTCTTGCTGAAACACAACAAAATGACACCAAAAACAATTCAATTTCTGTAAAACTTTATGTAAATACTTATGAGAAGCTTCTGGAACTAACCCTAGATTTGAGAAGCAAGAGATGTATCATGTCTGTAACTCTGTTTGCATGATGCTTTGACCGATACCAGTTTTGACTGAACTCACCTTCTATCAGCTATAAAACAGGGTGTGCGATAACTACCGCAAAATGTTTAAGGCACTGATAAAAAAACAGGTGGCGCTATTGTAGCAGCTAGCTACTCGTTGTACTCTTGATACCTGAAATTTGTTCTTTTCGCGATGAAATCAGATGTTTTGTCTTCTCCCAGCGTTCGACATATTTTTGGTCAGACTTTAGCTAGCCGCGTGAAATCATTGTTCACATTTGTTTCCTGATTCGAGCTTTTGAAGTTTAGATTTCAAAGTAGTTATAAATCACATTAACTTTCCATATTTAAAATTTATAAGACTCGAAACTGTCGCGTTTTCCTGCAGCCTTTTTAATAACGGCGCATATTTATTAGACATGAAAAAGTTACAGGCTTTTTATATACGTGAACTTAATACGTGACCGTGTGTAGATAAGGCATACATAAGCAGGATAAGAAATTTTAAATTGATGGAATGTAAAGTACATAATTTGGGAATATGTTGCGAAGTTACTTTACGCATACGTCTCACACGTCTGTCTGTAATTATTTATCTTCATCACTTAACTTAAAATATTTGTTACTATATATGTACTATGTAGCTTAAATGCATGCTGCATATCTCTGCAACATGCACTTAGTTACCGAAGTTATTAGTTGACCATTTTGCTATAGCCAGACATTATGGTGGATTTTAGTAAAACGCTGGACGTAAAAAATTGTCTTTGCTAAGATGTTTTGTTGAAACAGTACAAAATATTCATGAAATTATGACTTACTTAAGGTGGCGCTCTGAATAACCGAGTTAGGGCGATAAAATTATTCACGTTTTCGTTAATTTATCCAAGAAGAAAATATGTTCCAAATTAAATTAGCTTTCATTTGATGTACGTTACATCAATTTCGTTCAACTTGAAAGTTTAACCTATTTTTCAATTGGAAAAAATCTTTAAATCGATATACCAAAAAATTCTATACGGCTTTTGGTACTTTTTGAAACAGTTCGACGTAATTGCTAGTTGCAACTTTTCAAAAAGTCGTTTGTGTAGGCAAACCTTTCTAAAAAAATTTCCAAAATACGTTGACCAGCATTGACAAAAATACACTATTTTTCAAACTAATTTTTCGTTAGCTACTTTTTGGCTTCTGAAACTTTTCTCAACGGATTTTAGTACAGAAAAATTAGCTCTATTTTTTGAAAAATACGTATGTGTAAGCAAACTTCAGGTTTTTGAAATTGGGCTATAGCGTACTTTTTTTAAGATATCTGTTAGCTGCGAAAACCAATTTGCATGAAACTTTGCAGACTGCTAGAGCAGATGCATATGGAGGCGCCGAACTACTTGAATCGTAATTATTATGATTTGGCTCAATGTGATAGGCTTTTTAAAACGTCACTTTTGATAAAAATTAAAATAACTGAAAATTTATCGCCGGTAACGAAAATTCGACAAAAATGGCACCTCGGCAAAATAATTGTCTTTAATTTAAGCTATATATATATATATTGTTAAATTTGGTTGAGGCACCATTGAGCTACGTCATTTCAAAAATTAGTCAAATTTTAAAAATTTCAATTTTGATGCAGTCATAAAATTTGCTAAAATGTTCCGAGACTCATCAAACTTTGCAAAAATGCTTGCGTGGTGTTTATCTTGATGACGATTAAGCAAAAAAGTTCGTATCAGCAAGAAACAAAAAATTATAGCAATTTGATTTATTGGAAGTTACTCAGAGCGCCCCCTTAAGGAAGATGTACGGAATTTAGAGTTTTAATTGCAAGAAATTTAATTATTTCGGCTTAGTTGTGTCACTTCACCGTCGTAATCTTGATATTAGCTTGTTTTACACAGGGCGCATTTTGACATATGGCAGATATAATGACGCATTCCATAGCGCATTCAATAGTGCATGGAACTTGCAGAATATTTGGTTTTGCGAAACGAAATTTTTTTGTGGGAAAAGTATATGGAGCGTTGCATGCAGAGATGCACATAAGATATACCATGGGATGCGCCAAAAAAAGCGTTATGGAATGCGCCCTCGTATCAAAATGGCCACGCATGCACTTGCACGCTACGTGTACTATTTGCGAGCTTGTGTAAAAAATGACAACTTCCGAACTTACCACGAATCCTTTATACCATTCTTTAATTTGCTCTTCTGTGAAAGATGTATTATTTTTAAGAAACTCCAAATCTTCCTTTGACAATTTCGGCTTACTGCTTTTCAATCCCATATCTCAAATCTGAAACAAGCAGAAACCAACTATGTACATACATTATCATAAAAAAATATCGTAACAAATAAATATTGATTTATTGGATGCAAGTTAAAAAGTCAGTAGGTTTAAATTTTAAATAAATATATAATAAGTGTAGCCGAAATCTCGTTCAAATTCACGATACAAATCCAAACAGTTCTTAAGAAGTTTCTTTATAAAGTTCATTTCAAGTCTTTCAGATCTAAAAAAATAACTATACGTGATTTTCTAATACAATAAAGTTGTGTTAAAATATTTTCTTTCAAAAAATACGAAAAGTAAGTATGAAAGGTGATGATACTAACCACATCATACAATACTATCGAACAAAAACTTTGACTATGTAATATTAGGTCATGGCCAATAGTTGGTCTTAAAAAAGTAAAAGTAAAAAATACTAAGTCAATTTGTCATAACAAACATATTCAGCAAATCATATTCATGTTTGTGTGTAATGTCCTTTTTTTAAATCAAACGGAAATGTGAAGTATAAATACCTCCGTTTGACCAAGAGTACATAATCCTAGCCCATTATTATGTCCTCCTACGAAAGAAGGCCTGTGCACGCAACACACACTATGGGTTAGATATTTAAGAAAAGCACGCACTAGAGTCAATTAGCGCTCAGTTCTAATGCGCTGACGTGGAAAAAGTAGGAATTACATGAGCTGGCTTGAAGTTTGAATACGTATTAACTATTAAGTGCTATTTCAACCGTGCACGTATTCAATAGTAAGTATAGCTTATTCATGGATATGCGTAACACATTCATCGTTAGCATAGTCATGCGGGCTTCTGAATATATTTATATATTACACAATAAGAATATATATGTACAGTAACAGTAACAAAAGTACCATAAATGTATGGCCAAGGTATATATACGTCATAGTAAGTCCAATTATGAAAAAATCCAAAATGCTTCAGGTGTTCGACACAAGCAGCTAACACGCAGATTCATGTAAACATCATTCTTAATATATGCTGAATGTCTTTTTTACTTTTGGTTACAATAGGTTATCGCCTCTTTGTCATATGCATCGAAAATAACTAGAATGATTATTAGAAATTCGTCTTTGAAACTGAAACTGTACTAAACTTTAATTAAAAAATGCATGTTTATTACAGTCCATTTCAAATGAAAATGCCTCCGACGCGTCGGCCGACGCCAAAATTTCCGACGCGTCGGATGACTTAATCCGACGCGTCGGGTGATGTCATCCGACGCGTCGGGGAGTCATCGACGCGTCGGGTGATGTCATCCGACGCGTCGGAGATGCATCCGACGCAAAACTCATACCAAGCATTTTGGGTCAATATTGGAATTGGGTTGCAACTTGCAGTCAAAGGGCCGAGGTTTTTAGTGCATGGGGGGTGGGCAAAAATAAAATTCAAGCACTTGAGTGTACTTGAAGTTATCAAATTAATTTTATTAAAAATTTTAGATAAAAATTTTAAATTTCATAAAAAAATTTTTTACATTTATTTAAAATGACTCGAAAAATTAATACTAAAAATAAATAGCATAGGAAAAGCTTAGCATATATGTACACTGAAATTTTTCTGGCCAGTAAGCCAGACAGTCTTATGTAACCTGGCAGACTCTCCCCCAATTGTTAGCATCTATTAGAAATAGGGGATACTTCACACACAAAGTTCAAAAAGATAACTTTTTTCCAGATTTAAAAGTAATTTGCATTTTGTTTGAGTTACTTAGGAAGTTACTTAGTTACTTAGTTTGGAAATGACAAAGTGAAAAAAGTATTTTTAATTACATATTTGTTTCTGTCGTTTTCAAATCTCGTTCCCGACCCCCCTTTTCTATGTTTGCATCTAAATTTTATCGAGTTTCATTAAGCGTCGGATGATATAAAACTTTTCCTAGCGAGGCCAGCAAGCTTGGCGTCGGGTGATATAATCGGGACGCGTCGGATGATGTCACCCGACGCGTCGGATGATGTCACCCGACGCGTCGGATGATGCAATCCGACGCGTCGGGTGATGTCATCCGACGCGTCGGGTGATGTCATCCGACGCGTCTGGCGTCGGAATTCGGACGCCAAGAGGCATTTTCATTTGAAACTGACTGTATCAAGTCAACAAATGTTTAACATCGTCAAAGTATTTTGTCAATGAAGTTAGAAAAAACTTCATTGTTGAGTATGTAATGCAAATGAATTTCACTGCATGGAAAAAATGTGTGATATCCCATGCTATGCTGATGTTCTACAGTGCCTGATCTTTTCCTTGTGATAAACTGTGCATTGAGTATATATAACCACAAGAGTGTTCAATAAAAATATTTATATAGCTTTTTAGCTAAAAACTATATAGCTTGAGCTATGTACTCGTATCAGCCATGACAGACCAATTAAATCTAAAAACAATAGCTCGAATGCTTTAATAGCTCTTAAATCTTCCTTCAGGCTATTGTACATATAAGGTCACGTAATCATCAGAAATACTCGCGTATATCCCATCATGTGAAACAGGTTTAAGGCAAGTTAGTTGTCACGGTCTCTTGAACGATTGGTGACTCAGATAGTTTCACTAATAAAAAGCGTAATAATTTGGTCTTAAATGGACGCAGAAATTAAGGTAATAAAAGTTGTCTCAGAACTATGTCATATGTGGTGTCCTTTAAATTAGACTTTCTAAAAGTTTTGCCATTATCAAGTTTTATCGAAACAGTTTCGTGTTATATACTTTTATTATTTTTAGCACTTTCCACCTCACCTGAAAGGACGCTGAAAAAAGTGCTACAGATAGTAAAAAATTTCAAAAACGTCAAGACAAGAAACATCTCGTAAACATAATGAAAAAAGTTGAGAATAAAAAAATAATATGATTGACACATGATGATTAAAAAAAGCTGAAATGATTAAAAATGTTTAATGGGTTCGCTAATTGCTTGCAAAAATGATACTAAATGATATAACTAAAAGACAAAAAGAAAAAAGCAAAATCACTAAAACAGAAAGCAATAATCGTGAGTCGATTATGTATGATGCGAAACCAATTTTTTTAATGTTCTAAACAAGTAAGGCTAACACTCTGCAACATTTAAATGTTGCTGAGAAATTTCAAAAGTCTAAAAACGATTCAAAATATGTGAATATGTGGTTCACCAAGCAAACCAAAAAAGTCCGCCACATCGATTTCATATTAAAACCGAAGGTTCCAAAGCTACATTGAAAGTAAGCACACATATAAAGGTAATATATTTAAAAATTAGCAAAAAAGTCTAAAATTAGCAAAAAAATGTATTATATAACATACATAAATAGACATAAGCATTAAAAATAACAAAAGGCAGCCAACTAACTGTATTTCAAACTGCGTGAAAAGTTCAGCAAGCTGTAAAAATATCCATTGTCACATTTACAATACTGGTATTTTCGTGTCAAAAAAGCTAGGTATATGTTCTACATAAAGCACTATAACATACCTAACTATGATAAGATTTTGTTATGGCCGGTCTTTCCCAAAAGATTTGACAAAGAAAACAATTTTATGGCAGAAGATTAGGACGGATTCACTTTTCTGGTTGAAATCAGGCTCAGAGATTCACGTACGCAATACTCGTCTCACGTCAAGGTTTGAAATTAATTCTTAAGTCATTTTAGGAAAAAACTTCCAGTTTCATTCCCTTAGTAGTTAGTTGGCACAAAAGAAAGCCTCCACAGAAGCCGAACAAAATAGGCTACATCATCAGGTCCAAGCTCCGGCTCAGGCTCAGGCTTAGGTTTGCCCTGCTAGCTAACATTTGCACAGCTAGCTGGCTAACTACAAGCTAGAGCGACAGCTATGAGATATAAGACACAGACACACGCACACACATGCATGCTGACAACGCATATGTGCGTGTGCTTGTGTCACACTTTTCATGTAAGTGTGTGTGCGTGTGTCACATGGTGAGGGAGAAGATATAAGTAGAAAATATGCCAGTACTTACAGAAAATATTTCAAACCATTCTGCCAGCGGCCATTTTTAAAGCTTCCAAACTCTTCCAAAACAGTTAGACCGTGATGAGCCCCAGATCATGTGACGCACGCACGCACAAACACACACGCAAACATGTGCACAGAATTAGCTTTTTTAGGCCTAACTGAGCATACACAGATTTGTGTCTAGCACACCAGAAATGAGCCACCAACCAGTAGAAAAAATAGGCCAAAGTTCAAAGGGCTACATGAGCTCTATACAGAAGAATGAAACGCTAGTCTGTACTCTTGACGGACGTGTAGATTATGGGAATGAGCCAGTATAAATCTCGTTACAGATGTAAGAAACCTCAGCGGTTTGTACTTATTTTGTTCTTCCACGCCTGAACTAAGCTTAAACCTAAGCCTAAGTCCAAACTATAAAATCAGTCCACAAAACCTGGCCTATCTTTATCCCATGCTCATTCACAAGAAATAGACTTCCAGTGCTCTTGGCATGTGGCAAATATTTATTTCTTGTGACAGCACAGAGGCAGCATATAAGCTAAGTAGCTGATGAAAGAAGCTGCACCGTCTCGTGAGGATTAAACAATACTTTGTTTGTGAGCTGCTCATTTTTTGCGTATCGCCACTCCGCCATATTGATTTACTGAGCTGCTGTAAATCAGTTGTTCAAGAAAGCCGACACGCGGTCACTTCATCAAAAAGCCCGGTCGCTTTGTTTGATTAGACAGATGACTGTAATTTGTATCAGTTTGTTTTTGCTGTGCTGGAAGACACAGGGTATATATACCGGTGCCGATTTCGTTATTGGTAACATGTTCATGAACAGTCAACGAATCACGTTTATTGACGATTATTGGGATCAAATAGTCGTTTTTAGAAAAGATATGCGAAACTTTTCTTGAAAAACACTTGTTGTCAAGTTTAATGGCCAATTCTTAAAACAGTGAAAAGTGAGAATTCTTAAAACACTGAGAATGAGCGGACCTAAACGTTCCATTCATTTACACATCTTCTTGAAAAAGTTTGAAAAACCTTCTTTAATGTAAAGTAAAGCCGAGATATGGTCAGCATACGCATGTATATACATCATGTTACTGTCAAATTTTTAATTATTAATACTCCAATTTTGAGATGAAACATTTCAAGAAATAAGACTGCTGAACAAGAAAACAAAAACTAAAGCTTATAAAAAATGCTTCAACATATGTTGTAATTACTTTATTAACCAACAATATGATAAGGGTAAACAAAAAATACCCAATATTCAGCGGATAAACAGTCAAAATTGATATAAAATACGCATCTGTTGTAATGAAAAAAACTTGCCACTGTAGGTTGCGATCTAGTTTTCGCGCAAAATCTGGGAGGTTGAAATTTGAACAAATTAAATCCAGATGTAGAGAGTCATATCGCGAACTCTTTTATATGGCAATTTTAAAGACATGTTTTTCCATATATAATGTCAAAGTGGTAATTCAGAATGAACGACAGCGGAAACTAATTTATTTCACTATTCCTTGTTTCTAATCTTATTTCTGATGACATATTATTCTTAAATCTTACTTCTTATTACTTAATTCTTATTGGTCAGTAGCTTAAAACAAATGAGATGACTTGT
Organism: Trissonchulus sp. WLG1_4; assembly: GCA_030248245.1. Taxonomy (NCBI): domain Eukaryota; kingdom Metazoa; phylum Nematoda; class Enoplea; order Enoplida; family Ironidae; genus Trissonchulus; species Trissonchulus sp. WLG1_4. The sequence goes on along the minus strand of JASANF010004384.1, from coordinate 71,381 downwards.
GCTAAATGTTTTACAATAGTAGTAACATTCAGTATGAATCTTATTAATATAAATTTATGCCAAGCATCATTCTGAATATCGTGCATACAGTTTGTAGCAGGATACTTTTTTGTCATCGCGGCAAGTCATCGCTATAAGTTACTGAAAAACCCATTTACTTAATAGCTGAGTCGTTATTCCGTAGATAAATTGAAATACAAACTGAACATTGTTTAATACTTATCTACTCTTAAAAGCTACTTAATACTACTTAATACTTAACTACTTAAAAGCACAAGTACAGCGTATTTGTGTCACAAGAACAAAATTAAGACCATATCATCGTCATTATCATCGTCATCATCATCGCTGCCTACACATCACGAACAATGTGTTGGTGGAAATGAAGGCGGAAACCTTAACTAAGACGAGGCGGCTGAGTCAATTAGAACGTACTTTTTCAATACTTTTTTATACTTCTTCATTCAGGGGACAAAGCATGAATTGAACAGTGTGATAAATTATGAAAATATTAACTGTTAAAACTATGAGTGAATACATATAGCACCTGCACAATTTAGCCTCAATTACATGTGAGCAAAAAAGTTTCACATAGTTCATGTACAATTGTACAATTGGACTCAATTAAAAAGAAGAGGGAGCATATTTAAGGCACGTCAACACTGCCAAAATTGTAGAAATACTATAGGTAACACTAATCGACATACTGTCAATTAGCAGGAATACTGTCAAAAAACTGCTTTATGCACTTATGTAGTGCCCACTCTCGACTCTTGCTACATATACATAATAACTGAAAACTAATAATAGCTAACTAAAAACACGTACATTCGAAAAACCTGTTAAAATCAAGGTAACTTTGTTGTACAAATCAAGATTCATGCTTGCTTAAGTATTAATGAAAAACTGAACCAAATTGGTAATAAACTGGACATAAAGTGAAATTACTCTGTATTTAATTAGTTCCAAGCACAATATGCACAATAAAAGCGGCGGAAAATGCAAAAAACTGTTTATGTATCAACAGCGTAGTAGAGCATTTTTTCAATGTGTTATATACGTGCTTTAACACGTTGCTTGATTTTTCATGAGAATTTCACAATAAAGACGTGTTCTAGATACTATAACTACATAGCAGTTAGCTTTTGTACAGTTTAGATTCACATGCTACCTTAGAGTCACGTATATAGAACTTATAATAACTGAAGTTTTAATGCCAAGATACAGAATTAGCTCATATATCTATAGATATACAATACATACAGATATACAGATACATACAATATCAAGAATTAGTTTTATATGTACAGTTATACTTTGCCAATGAACCGAAACACACGCAAGCGAGTTAACAATGCCGCTAACTTACCTTCAAAAGTAGGACGACATTATACCAAAAACTATATATAAGATATTAACCAAGCGCAAAAACAACTTTAGAACTGCGCGGCAAGTAGACTAATATATTGTCATAATAGACGTAAAATATTTAGCTTCAGCTGAGATAAGATAAACATGGAAACGGGCCGAATGAAGCAACAGCTGCTTGTATCATCAATGAACAGAAAGAAGTACAAAAGAATTGAAGTGTTGAAACGAATGCTGGTATACAGGAGAAACAATCAAGGCAGGAAAACTATGTCCATGGACATAAAGATTGTGCCTTTACTAGCAAATAAGGCCTGAGAGTTAGCTTGTTCTATGCTGCTTATATATGTACGCATGCTGAAGAAGAATTTCAAAATGCACATTGTGTCTATACCTAGGTTATATATGCTTACTTACTAACTTACATACGCACAACCTAGGTTCCTAGCACTTATATACAAACGAACACGTTTACCTAAGTTTGCAAGTGCTACGACAATATATTTAAAGTTACGTCCAGCTACGCATGTGTGCAATGTGTAGTTTGCAGGAATTTATATATATATATAAATATATATATATATATATATATATATATATATATATATATATATATATATATATATATAATATATATATATATATATATATATATATATACAGCTACCATATATATATATATATATATATATATATATATATATATATATATATATATATATATATATATATATATATATATATATATATATATAATACATATATATATATATATATATATATATATATATATATATATACAGCTACTGTGTTACCATGTTGGTACACTCGGCGTTTATATAAGTTTCTTCAGCTTAATCAATCATTATATGGAGTTAGGCCAGACAGGTGCAGCACAGGAACACAAACTGCCAGCACTCTACGTCAGCTGTCTGCGTAGGCGCGATGGAGCAATTGAAAACAGTTGAAGGGACGCTTCTCAGAGTTCATTTGGCGTGATGGGGTGAAAAATCCAACTTCATCAGGTAAAAATTAATCGGCTGCCTCTGATTTGGTGACGGTGATAAACGGGTGGCAAAACTGCCTTTTGACAAAAGTGTCAAATTATGGCTGTTTTTCTGATGCCATTAGGTTTAACATTTATGACGAAAACACTTTGGGTGGAAAGCAAAATAAATTAACCTAAGCATAAAAGTTTCACTAATAAGAAGCCGCAAACAATCCACAACTTAGGCAAAGACTAGGTTTCTCGGAGGCTTTTTAACCATTTTTTTCAGATATACACTTTGTTATCACGAGACATTATTAATAAACAAACAAATACCTATTTTTGAAGAAAATTTTTGAAACAAAACAAAAATGGAGGAATTACATATACTACTACTACGGTATACATATAAATATGTAGTTTTATAAAACTAGCTCAACACGTACTAATGAAACTTTATTCAGTCAACAATCTGCATTAATCACTGTAGTCTGACCAAAATATATTGAAGGCTTTACATTTTTGAACATTCTCCAAATACAAAATATTGTTTTTACATATTCCATGTGTTTTTATACATACGTATAAACAAAGTTCGTTCTTATTTGTTTGTTGGTTTTGTTCGTATATTCTGTTGTTTTGTGAAAATCGATAATGAAGCCAATGAGTATGACTAAAAGTTATGATAAACTACATATGTAGATAAAAATAGCCACTTTCGTGATAATAATTTGATTATACATGTGTGTTTATAGTTGCATAAAGGCAAAAACATGGCAACAAGGCAAAAATACACTTAATTGTAAAGTGCAAAATACTTATAAAGATTCATGGAAAAAATGTGTGACTAAGTTAAGTACATACAACGAATGTTTAGTAACATATACTGACCTGATAAAGCAAAGCTTATAATCACAAATTAAATATTAAAGTCAGGTGTAACTGTCAGAGTTAACGTTTCGATGTGACGGTGTGTTGTACTATTAAAGTATAAAAAATTAGTTCAACCCAAACGAAATGCGAAATATTCGTTGACAAGTATAATCGTGACAGTTGACATTCATGACAACTTTTTTGTTATTATTGCTCAATGTGATGAGTTTTGTCAGACATGTATGTACATACGTTTAGGTATAGCTTAATAATAAATTTTTATTAAAAAATAAAAACAGTTAATAGGGAGAACGGTCAAATTCATAAAATCCGATTACTCTAGACAACATTAAGCAGTGCTTCGTTGTGAATACAATCAAAAGATGTGTAAAATGCAACGCAGTTCAAGAGTTCAATTTTTTTGAAACGAATCTGTTTTTTAAGCCTAAATTGGCTTTCTTCTAAACTCTTACCTTAAGGTTTGTATGTCTAAATGTTGCAGAAAGGTACTGGACTGTGTAGGGGGCTATTAAAAAAATATACACGGACAATTTATCAAACCGCAAATGAGAATGTAAACCCTAGCACAGGTAGAACCTGAGCCTGAGCTCTCTAAGCCAAAGAAAATTATAAATCAACAGAAAATCGTCGGTATAACATATGCTACACCTCATTAAATTATAATATCTATGTACGACATATGGAAGGTTACTTATGGATAGCTTTTAGTTAATTTTGAACAGAGAATTTTTTGGCTGGGGTTGAATGGATTTTTGTTATTCATGTTCCTATGTGTATAATTTTTATGTCCAGTAAAACCTATTACATACATATGTATGTATTAAGATGGTAGTTCCATAATCGCAGTGACCTCTTTATTACACAGATGCATACGCTATGCGTAAGGAGACTATAATTTAACTACACTAAAAGATACCCAGGGCATTTTTTACTTGGTGTAAAAATGCTTTCTTTAATATGACTAGCTACCACGTTGGCTTACTGTACTGTAAACCAATGGAGTGGCTAGTCTCAGTTCGGGATTTTATCAATGATCAATACACGGTAGTAGGACAGGTTTGGGTCGTGTTTCGAAAATTTTAGTGATTTTTCCCATCTTTGCTTATTGTTTAGAAAATTATAGAATATGAATTCATATAATTTACCACAGCAAATGTTTGTAACACATCCAAGCTTGTGCACAAAAATTTACAAGTCTTACTTAGCACTGGGATTAGTTAGTAGGCAAATCAATTCTAATCCATTAAATCTATTTTAGTAGCTAGTCCTGAGTAACGTAACGCCTAACGTCGTAACGTTTTTTAACGTAGTGCTGCGAAACTAACATCCTACCAGAGCACACGGAGACTAAACTTTTTTTGACAAAAAATATTTGTTAATGACTAATATATAATACTGAAATCTTGGCAAATTATCAGGAACTCTGTATCTAAATTGGTACAAGATAATCGAGCTAATCTTATCACGAAGCAAAATAGTGTGCTTGTCATACCCCGTATCGATAACGTCTTAACATATCTTCCAGTGTTACAACTATTTTGTTATCATATTATAGCTATAGAGATCAAAAAACATGTACAATTGCAACTTATGTAGATATAGCAATAAAACTTTATGATCCGTCAAGTTGTTTCTATAAGCGGCTGCGTACAACTGAACTAAACTAGCGTTTTTTACAGGTATGTATTAAAGTCGATAAGGATGCTATAAGTTTTGACTCTACGCCTGAGGATTAAATTGGTGAGAAAATCTCAGATCCTTCTCACATAAAATAATAATCTGCATTTGGACAAGCCTTGCATCAGAATGTAGTAGAAATGACGTAAGGAAGGTCTTATGTGTGTGAAGCTGTGAAAGACATAATAGGTTTATGTGAGCTCTGAAATGGAAGGGCGTATTGACACATTTTGGGGGCAGAAGAGAAAAACAAATTTTCGGAAGTATTTCAAAAAAACTGAGGCCATCTAAAATTAACAAACTGTGCCGGCTAAGCAGCAAGGCAGTTATAGATGTAGTCATTAAGCAAACATCAAAGGCCTATTCAAATGCACAAAATGAGAGAAAGGGAGGAAAACGGCAGTGGAGCTATTTTGAAAAAACTCCCAAACCCGGCGCGGCGTGATTATTCAACGCTGCTAAGGTTTAGGCAAATGGCCCTCCACAGCAGAGCTCCAAATTTGATTTCGAGGGTCCAAAGCAGGCTTAGTTTTCTGATTCCAAAATTGCACACACGCCCCGGTATCCCGCCAGTTCTAGAGAGAAGCCCTTTTATGTGACAGACACCTCTGCGGACGACCATCTTGTGACACACACACGCACACACGCCGACGTAATCATTGCACTGCGTAGTGTTGGGAGGGCCCAGGCTTACTCTTAGGTAATAGAGGTACAGCCAAAAGCTACCGAATGAGTGAATATTTCTGTATTTGCTTTGGAATTCAATTATAGCCCTCCACTATATACATATGTACCTCATTTTAACCCATAAATTCCCCGGGGTATTGGGTATGTACATGTATAATATATCAACGTAATATACATATGCGTGTTCCAATGCTAATACATTCATTAGATTTTGTTTACGCGAGCCCAAGTAAACGCATAGACGCCAACTAAACAGTACGCGATGAATACGTACTAGGTATATTCTAAGCAAAACTGGATCAACAAATACAGCCAAATATGAAAGTAAACAAGCACGTTTTGCGAGTAAAGTTAAACTGAATTTAGATAAGACATCGTCACGACATGCTTGTACATGCCGACGATATTCTTCGAATATAAAACGCGGCACCAAAATGTTTTAAAGGCAACATTTTAACCTGTCAAGATGTAATATGCTTTCTAGCCGAATTTTGCTGTGAAAATTTTTTAAGTAGGAAACTTATAAATTTATTGCAAAGAAGTTTTCATGTGAATAAGGCATTTCAAAAAAGATTTCAGAATTGATTTTTGAAATGCTTCATTATAACAGCTTCTTGTACTTTAACTTTTAATGACCGCGGGAGGGGATGTTTCACTGGTACACACTACAACGACATATCATTAAATACTCACATTTCATTTCATTGTACATTAGCGTTAGCGGTTTCACCTGGCCATTTGGTAAAAAGTCACAAATATTATCTACGCAAAGGATGACCAATGGCCAAAATGCTAACCAAGAGTCAATTCATAGGCTTACAGCCGTTATGTCCGTTCAGCGGTTTAGCCACCAAAATTACAAAAAAAATACGCCACAATTTTATCACCATAATGCCGTGACTATGTAGTAAGTTTGTCGGCTGTGCGGACATACGGCTGTATCGAGCCTAAATCTGCTTTAGACTAAGCATAAATGCGTTTTGCGCGAATTGAGACAAAAAGTACAATCGTTGTGGATAGTAAACCACAATAAGGTCTAATGGTCCATCTTTGTGTAAGCTACTTTTTGTAGTAAACGCAAACTTTTCCTGTATCTGACATCTTTTTTAGCAATAAACTTTTCAGTGAGTATTATTGATTCTTAATGACTATTAACATCAGTTAACTTTTTATTTTAAACTTTTTGCAAATTTTAGTCTTCTTAGTCTTTATTAAGGCTTTTTCTTTCGGATTACAGTTACAATCTGGATTTCGGATTACAATCTGGTCGAATTACAATCTATCTAAATTATTAAAACTTTTTTGCTGCAACACAAAATTTCCTATGACTGGATTACTTATCTGCACTGCACACAAAAACATCCAGTGTGTTACAAAGCAAATGCAGACTGCATAAACGCTGTTATCTAAATCACTACGCATATTGAACACACAAGTAGCATGCACACTCCCACACCTTTAGTGTATTTGATAGACCTACCTGATAGTTCAGTTACAATTAACACTGTGAGCAGAGATACATGTTAAATGAGCGTTTGTATTATAGTATATACGCGGCGGCTGAGGCCGCCGCGTAAAAAGGAAGGATATCAAAAGAAAATAGACGTAAACAAGCACGTCTTGCGAGTAAGGTTAAACCAATTTTCGATACCTAGATTTAGTCTTGACGTGTTTACAGTGCCGAGGATATTTTCGAATATAAAACGCGGCGGCAAAAAAATTTAAGACTAAACACTTATGTCGAGCTGCAAAATGTTTTTGTGGTTGCCTCTTGCCTTCAGAATCTTTATAAGTTTTTTAATCCGCCTGAAGGCTCAATATATATACATATGTTTACAGTTTCTGGTATCAAGGGTACATGCCTGCTCAAGTGATATGTAAAAATTAGTCCATATGCTACCTTATTCCTGCCGCACACACACACGTAATATGTTTGAATTACTACAGAGCCGAATTTCCACTATATATTAGAAACAGATGAACTTCCACGTTTTTCGCAATATTAAAATGCTTTTATTAAGACAAAACTTGATATTTTTCTTTCTGATCTCCTTGTTATTGTCAAAATGTTGCAAATATTCACGTATCAGCCTCAAAGTTTGCTAGGTGCTGCAAGAAAGTAGCCAATAAAATTTTATTTGGCTGATACTCGTAGTACCTTACTGTGTCTTCTAATACGCCAATAAAATATTAGAAGATGGAGATTCATCAGTTGATATGCAAACAAATGAGTTTGTCAATTTGCATTCAGACAAACTGAAACGATGCTGGCTACTGTGTAGGCTCCTTCCGCTGGGATGCGACAATGCTGTGTCAATGTAACAGCGATCTGTGGCCGTGTCATGTCATTTCGTGTTTGCCTAGCGGAGTACAGACACCATGCCTACAACCGTCGGCTTAGATTACAATTGTTATTTAAGGCACTCACAAGCTAAAATTTTTGTTACTTTTGAAAAGTTGCCGCTTATTGGACACCACTTGTTCAAGCTTAAAACCTCATTGCAATTGCCGTTCGTGTTGATCGATGGCAAAAATGTTTGAGTCTAACCTCATGTTGGAAGCTTATGTATGTTGCGTGCGGTACAACAACGCAACCGCAGACTGCGTGTCGATATCAGCTGCCAAAATAGTTAGACAATGGCATTCAGAGATCAAAGTGACCTGTTTTTTATTCGCTGATAAACAATCCAAGAAACCTTGCTGAGACAGGTTTCGTCATATGTGTCAATTGCATACCAAACCACTAGAACATGTAGGAACTATTTGTATTGTAGTGTACTTTGTAGATACGTACTTGTATTCAAGTCTGTCCGTCTCCGTATGCATGCACTTACTTTCAACGCTAAGGTCTCTGATTAACACGCACCATGAACACACACGCTCACACAAACAACGCATTTTTTGGACCTAGCAATTTTGCAGTGCAACTCTACACAGTGAAGAAAGATACGTGGTAAATCGAGCTACTGCACTATAGTATATACGCGGCGGCCTCATTGTTATGATCATTATTATCATCATTCATCATGTTGTTATACTGCTTTGTCAATAAATGGTCAAGACACCAAAAGAATATATGTAAATGATAATACACAGAACTTTCCAACTATGTTATCCTTAGATTCAATTGGCAAAGCTTTTCAAGATAGATTAGATACTAGATAGCTATAAACAGTCTTTTTTTGAAAACGATTATGCCAACGCAAGGGCATATTTAATATTCTATAACAATATGCAACTGAAAGTACAATAGCAAAGAAGACGATGAAAAATCATACCTCATGCAAAGCACTTATCGCTAACTTTTTCTATTTTGTGAATTTTAACATAAACGGCAAAAATAAAAGATTGAATAAATAACAAGTCACAAAAAACTCAGAAATGCAATGCAAATCTATTATTTTCGTTTTACATAATTGGCCATTTGGTAGATTTTAGTAATTTAGACATCCAAACTTATTAATAACTATTATTACACAACTTATTACACAACTGATTAATTTTATTTTAGTACTTTTTGTTTTTATAGTTCTCACCTTCAAAGTTTAAGGTCGATATAATCTTTTTCACCCGGTATAATTGGGAGAGCCCTATTGGCGAACATACTTTATACCTACCTAAGAGTTCTTCCGAATAATCAAAAGTCCTGCGTGTTCTAGTTCTTTGCCATTGGATCAAAAATCGGCAAATCTTTCTTAAGCAGATCAAGTTTGGACTAGAATAGGCGATTTGGACTTTGTAGCGTTGTTTTTGTTCACAAAAAATTGATATACTGCACCGACATTATGAGCACATGTTCAACCGTTTGTTTGTCTTCGCATTCGCAAATTCTAAAAAATTCCCTGCAAGTCTGGCTGGCATAGGACTATACGCAGGTTGTGGATAAGAGATGCTGATAAAGATTTTAGCTATGTTATGATGCAAGAACTTTTAGAACAGGCATTAGAACAGGCAACATCGAAGCAACTGAACTTCAGCCCTTCTACTTTTCCTTAGCCCTTCATATTACTAAAACTTGTACAGTTAAATATTAACTTTTTCACTTGTTTATAAATTGCAATAGACTTGCCATCAAATGGCAAGTGTCATGTACTGCAATGACAAATGGATGTTCTATAACGAGCCTGAGCTAGTGGGACTCTGTGTCATAACAATGTCAAGAGAATTGGGATTCTGAGCAAAAAAACTGCATCCGCATCCGAATGAGTACTGCGGATCGAACCACCCATTTCTAGATCTGCAGACCAGCGCTCTAACATTTGAGCTACTGGAAAATTGCCGAGCTATCGTAAATCTCTTTATATACCCTATCGAGCCTAGCCGTACGCAAGCAACCTAAACGGTACCGACAGCCATTAAGAAATGCGACGTAATTTTATAAAAAATTGTTTTAGCTGTGCCTGACGTTGGAAAAACTGACTTCGTAGCATTGGAAAGATTTGGCCATTTTAGTCAAATAGGTTTTGAAAGCAGACAGAAGCCTAAAACAGAGCCAGCCAAGCAAGACAATTGGAAAATGACCTTAATTTGTGCATTAGCCACAAATTTAATAGATATCTACATTACATTGCATACAAAAAATGATAACATTTATATCTTTTAGTCTAGTTTATCTTCTTCGTTGAATGTACATATATGTAGGTATGGCAAAGAAAAAACGTCTTAACTGTGCTGATCTGTTTGGTGTTAAATTTGAGATGAATTTGAGAAGTTTGAATGCGTGTGCAAGTTTTGAGACAGTTTTTTGAAAAGACAAAAAACCTTACTGAGCGTTGCGACTGAGCAGAATGAGCGGGGGGGGCTAGATAGTTAAAATTTTAGGTTCTCCTACTTGCTTCAAATTTGCATACTTTGTAGCTCCCGTCACGGCACATCGCAGATGCAATCAACTGGAACCAAAGTTGTTGCCAATTTTTGACTAATGGCTCTTAAAACTTCAATTTTTGACTTGATTTTAGATTTAAAATACATTTCCAAAATCCGGATCATACAATTTTGCGCACATACATATGTGGGCTAGTACAAATACACATAAGTTTCAGTTTGATTAGTTATATCTCATCTGTGCTAAACCTGTCCAACTAAAAGCTATTTATCGGCTTTTTTGCGCACTTTTGCCAATGTAAATACACTGACAAACGCACTGAACCAAAAGTGCCCCTTCAAGCATAACTGTTCTTATCTAACGTAGAAATACGTTGGAGAGTAACATATGTGAAAATAAGCTAAATTGGAGAACTTTGATTTTTGACCTGGTAGCTCCTTTTGTATTTTAACGGTACCTGACCATTACGTTACGTTTGGCTGCATATGCAATTAAATATATATGCAAAATTAAGTTTAACGATAAAGTTAGAATAAATGCCAACAATTAAGATTTGCACAATTAGTTATTACTTCAATACTGCTATAATTCCCCATGTAGTACTTAGTAGCACCGGCACATATTCTTATCGTTGGAAAACACTTTATTGTAAGCTTGAAGCCTGTGAGCTAATTCTGACAATGCGACAATTATATAATTTACATAATTCTTGTTACAATGCTAATATTAGATAATAGATCGTAACTGACTGATTACTCTTTGAAGCATCAAAAAGTATGAATGTATTCAACAGATTATATTTAATAAATATATGTACTATGTAAAAAACATTGAAAATAAATACATTTAAGACTAGTTTTTTTTAAAAATTCAGCAGAGCAATCAATTCAGCTTCTAATCTGTGCGTTACCAGGTTTTATCTCTAGTGAAACAGTTTACAAACATTCAATATATCAAGCAGGAAGATGCGATTTTGGTTGGCAAATACAATTTTGCGGATCACACTTATAGATATTACGACTGCTCCTATTGAATGAATATTTTCACTAAAGTCTACTAGATATTTACTCAGTTTACGGAACAAAACTGTTTTGAAATATGCTGGAATGATTTTAATTTGTGTCATTTAAACAATCCACAACACTATCTAAGTTTACAAACTAATTATGGTAAAATGTAGGACTAACTGGACCATGCTTTTCTTCGACAAAATGAAAAAGTTAAAGTTTAATCTTACTAAATTAGTTCAACATTATGCATAAAAAGCCATTTCCAAACTTTGGGATTAACCAGTCGCAACATTTAAAGCACTGATTTTTAGTTCGGCTTTTAAGCTGATTTATTTATAATGATAAGAAGGAAAGTTACGAAGGCCGGTAAATTTGCCGGTAAATTTTCTTAAATCCGGTGATTAGTCAGCAGTTGAATTACTTTTGACTTAAGATGCTGCGTTTTAGTGAAGAGTAGGACAAGCTGCTTACGTACATGAGACGAATAAAGGCAGCTCAAATGCGAATGTTGGCTTGTGACTCAGAGATGGACGGTTCGATTCCTGGGTCAATAAATTGATGTTTCTATACACCTCATTGTCAAATATTCTTCTATAAAACTTAAATAAACAAATACCTATGTACAATATGAGGCAAATATAGATCAATTGAAAAATATAGTAAACAAAAAAGGGTTTAGATCTGTTGATGCAATTTATTTTAAAAATCAATTCTATGATGTTTCATCATTTTCTTGAGCCATTATTTGAAGAAACTGTGCAAAAAGCAACTCAAGAAACAAAAGTACAAGAATAAGGTAAATCAGTTCAGCTGATATATAAACGGGTTCTCAGCAAATACCTAACCTTAACCTAAGCCTAAAGCCAGCTTACAGCCCTTCCAAGCAGCCACTGTATACGCACACTTAAGCCTCTTAGACAATAGATGAGCTAGCTAGTCAAACCTTCTATAGTGAGCACATCTTGTGAGCTTACAGGAGTATACTTTGACCAACTATTTATATGATTTTTCATGAAAAAAGCGTTGCTATAGCTCTGTGCCCAGCTTTCATGCGCCTAGGCAAAAATCTTAGCCAGGTATAATTATCAGGTTATTACATAGCCAGATTAGATAGCCTATCACAGGTTCACTCATGGCCGAGCTCAGCTAGATTGAGAGGCAAGTGGCAAAAGCTACAGCAGACAGGAAGAACTAATCGCGGTTATATACGTAGGTATATAAACGTTGCAACACCATAGACTGTACATATATAGATATATAATACTGTACATATATACATATACAATACATAGTAAACCGAAATCAATGTGGATGTAGGCTATTGTAACGTATTGTAACATAGGCTATATTTCTGTTGTGTACGAGACGGCTTGAAACGTCGAATCAACGTTACAAAGCTGTTTATATTTAAAATAATTTAAAATTCTATAAATTGAATTTGATAATTTTATGTAGCTTTCTGAGCTTTGCTCCTGCTGTTTTCGACGTTAAATAAAGATTAGTATTATTATTATTATGTATTATACAAGATATGTTCTACATAGTTCATGCCTCAAAATAGTACCTTAAGGGGGTAGTGTCGCGAAAGCAGTCGACTTTGCGCGACTATAAAACTTTTTCAGTGAAGGATAGGTCACTGTTCTTTATATATTCTAAAAATATGTTTTAAGGCAAATATTTTTGCCAAGTTTCAGAAAAATTGATGCAGCATACAGTTAGCAGTGAAGTCGCAAAGTCGGAAAAATGACGTTTTGAAAACCTATTCACATTCTATAATTTCGTCACAATTAAAAAACTTTTTGTTTAGATTCTTTACACAAAGTAAAAGCACATATGCTTTAGTTTATGCACACAAAATTTGGTGCAAATTGCTTGAGTCGTTGTGGAGTAATGCCTGTTTGAACTGTGAAACTGTGCGTAACCTGTCAGGTACTCACAGCAATAATGATGAATTGTAAAAAATTTAGACACTTATTTTGAAATCAAAAGAAAAACGAAGCTTCATTTTTCATTTTTCTTATTTGTGGCAAAAAATGGTGCATCAAAACATTACATGTACTTCACAAGCTGGCCAATCTGATATCTGGCTTGATTTTTTGAACTTTTATGTCTCTATTGTGTGATGTCTGGCTCACAAATGGTGATTGGTTAAAAATATTGGTAGATATTGGTAGTCTAGTGTCTGGCAGTATTTATTTGACACCATATGGCATTTCAGTAGTTTCTCAGTGAACGTACAATTTCAAATCAAAAAGTTGTCATTTTGCAGCCTATGAGCAAAACTGCTTTGGCGACACTACCACCTAAAGTACCTAAGCACAAATGAGCTTAAGATTCAGAGAAAAGTTTAAAATTGGTTGAAGTTGTAAACTGACAGAGTTAAATAAGTTAAATTATTTACTGACTGATTTGAATGAAATAAAGCCAAAATTCATCAAGCACAAATATAAGATTTTTGTCGACTACACGAAAAATTAATATGGGTTATAGCACTGGTTGGCGTGCTATAAGTGATTTATACGCATGTTTCTGTGACTATCCATGCATTTATACGCATGCCACTAGTTACAACAACAATTAATGGCATCTGTTCTACTGTTTTGTGTTTGAACTGTCTTAGGTTCTATTGTCATGTCTTGTGTTCCAAATGCATGTCGTCAGCGTACTGTGAAGCCTTTTTCGCAAGATATGGCAAAACTTGGGGACTTCGTACGGGGGGTGCCACGACATATCGGATGTCACGCGATGCCACATGGCGCCAGATGACCCAGTTTCCAAAAAGGACGTGGTTTAATACCGAGGAACACCCCATGAGGCATCGTGGCAACGACGACGTGTCCCAAAGGGTTGGAACATACTCACACGTTGGAAAATGAACAATTAAGAATTGGCTCAAGTATTTACTAAGGTTTAGAATTAATTTCAAGCAAAAGTTTTTGTTACAGTGTGAACAACTGTGAATAAGCAACACAACTTCTCAAAACAAATAATTTTTAATCTTTTTAAAAAGATTTACCGCCCATGATAAACTAATCAAAATGTCGAAGAATTGACTCAACTAAATTAGCTGTATCCCAAAACTTGTTGAAGACGCATCGTGTGGCACCCATGCGTTTTCCCTTAATTTAAAACTGAATTTAGGAATAAGATAACGAAATATTTATTTAGAATTTACTCATCGCTAAATGGACTTTATTGTTATAATTCCATCACCAAAGACAAAACACAAGACCTTTTCGTGACTATAATTAACGTAAATTAATGCGCAGCTTCCAGTTTGTTACATCTGCGATGCGCCTTCTCTGACGCTACATTGTGTGCAAATTTGAAGCGAATTGAAGAATCTAAAATTTTTACTTATACAGATAGCCCCCCCTCCCCCTTACGACTAATCTACGCCTGAAATTAAGCTTATTTCAACATCGGACTAAAACAAGCTCAGTTTGTTTAAGCCAGTAACTAAATAGCCCTAGGAAATCGTCCAAATTGTTACTACCACCTTATTCAAAAATCAGTCAACTTTGGCAAGTTGAAACAACCAGGGACGGTATAAACTAAGGTCTATCATAACAAAACATCAAAGTGAGATTTCGTAGGAAAGCCTTACCTTTTAACTTAAAGATTCTAAATTAAATTTCTAAATTCTGAATTTTAAACTAAAAAGAATTTTACAAGTTCTAATTAGAAAAATTTCTGAAAAATATATAAGTGTACCTGTTTGAAAAAATTGTTTAAGATTAAAGGATTAAAGAACTATGAAAGCAAAATATAGGGTTCAGATCCACTACTACAGTCAGACTACACTTTGGTATTGTGATATCAGTTATATCAGCACCAGTAAAAAGAACTTTAGCACCTACTTGTCTTTTCATTCAATTATTTTAAATTGTCCCAACTTGAAGTGTTTTGTGGCGACCCATTCATTGAACTAATTTATTTGAAAACGATTACATAAAAAATTTACAATTGTTTAGATGGCTTAGATATCTCAAAATGTTACAGAACAATCTTGTTCTTTGTAATTTAGCGATTTAGCTGTAATTTTTATCAAGTTAGGTTATGGACTGTCAAAAACAACATGCAGTGCTACTGTTAATTTCAGAGTAACAATATACATGTTAACTGTAACAGGAACGATACTGTAAAACTCAACTGTAAAAAATCAGGTCGACAAAACAAAAACCACGTAATGCTGAAAACACTGGAAACATTTTTTTTACTAAAATGCTTTCTAGACAGAATTTCACGTTCTGCCTATACCGATTTTAATTTCGACTTTAAAAACTACAACTAAAACTACAACAAAAGGTTTGCAAAAACATTGTTAAATAATTATCAATAAAACATGCACATAAGAAGACAAGAACTTGTGTTTAAAAATAAAAAATGAATAAAAGAAGACATGACACTACTTGCAGGATTAACAATACTTCAATTCGTGCCGAAAAGCCTTCCAAAATGTTTTTCATAAGTCGTAATGCAACCCATAATGCATTTATGGAAAATGAAATTCTATCGACACAGCTTTTAGTGTTTCGTAAAAGCGGTATTTTAACGACTTTTTAAACTTTTACGTTTGGTACACTGCTAGGTTAGCGGAAAAGTAGTAAGAAAGGAAATTATTGATGTAAAATAAAAGAGCACTCAATTCCAGTCTTGAAACCTGGTATATAAGTTGTTTCCATTTTCAAAAAATTTATTATTCTCTTCGAATGTCAACTTTTGTTTAACTTCATTTTTATAAGGACAACAAAGTTGCTGAAAAATTCTAGTAAGTCGTAAGACGTATGACGTAAGACGAAATTTATTGCACAAAAAACAAGAAATCATAGAAAACACAAACACAAGAAAGAAAGAAGAAGTAACAGTAACAGTAACACAACTAAGGCGTATCAGCTAATTTTAATTATATGTAACGAATTAACAATATATAGCTTATTGTAACCTGAAGTAAAAATTTTATTAGGCAAATGCAACGCAGTTGCAATTCCTAAGACATTAGGAAATTATACATTTAACTACGTGATACTATAGCGGTGTGTAATTGTGCGTTCTATGCTGGAATGCCTATTGTAATCAGTGGTTGCGATACAGTAGTTAGTCGCGTGTTTGTACTTAATACCGGCTAAAGTTGACCCACCCGTCCGCCCAGTTATGTAATGGTTATTGTGGTTGGTGCAAATAAAGTTTACGGCGGTTTCAAGTGAGGTGGTCCTTAGGACGGAGTTAGGAAATTGCATTCACAACTATTTTTTGCTTGGTGATGTGAGCTTTCCAAATTTAAAATTTATAAAAAGACTAGTTTAATGCATAACAATAAAGCCTATATCTACTGGTGAGTAGTGAGGTATAAAACAAATTAAACTAAAAAGTTCAAAAAAACTTACCCTAATTCAACTGCAATGTCTTGAGAACAGATTGATCGATTAGGAATGCAAGTAAAAAAACGGTAAATAAAGTTCGTTCTAAACAATTTCAAGCAACTCGGCTAGAACACCGATTTGGGCGCGATCGCATACGAGAATTAGTCCCATAGATAAATATTGCTTTTTCATATGAGAAATTAATAGTCTTGAGAGAATTAACAGAAAATACGGGCGACACGACAGCAAAGAACCAGTACTAATAAATTCAGCTAATCAAGATGTCCCGTTAAGTATGATCAATGTCGAATCTAGAAGAAAAAGTAATAGAAAATTATGGAAAGCTGTGAAAGTGTAAATAAGGAAAACGTCACTGGAAAGCAGAGGCTATGACAAAGTACAGGCCTAACTCCCTGCAGTGTGTCTTAGGACCTAAGAAAGAAACCTACTCCTGGACTCATATTCCTTCTAAACTGCCTATGCATGTTCGAACAAGAAGTCTCTCTATATAATAACATATGGGAGTCACATAGGCAAGGACTAGAATATAAGCTCGTCTATTTAACCAACAAGCTAGCGGGGGGTTAATAGAGAAATATATAAAGGGAGGGCCGGGCTTCTGCCTACGCATGCGACGGGTAGAACTATGAGATCTGAGGGAGAAAGAAGCTAGCTTAAAGCTGACTTTGAACACGCTGAGAGAAACAGCACCAGGCTTATAACCTTTGAATACTGGCTACAATTCTATGCCATAGTTCAGTCCATATAACGCGCAGAAGCAGACAGGCCTGCCTGCTATATGGATTGAACTATAGCTATAGGATGGGCTTTGGCGCAAAATGACTAGGGCTATACAGCGAGGACTCAAATGCTTTCTCTGTAGCCGTTGAAGCAAGCTCATATCCTAAACCTAAAATCAATAGCCTTCAAGCTCAGCCCCAACCACAAGGCAGCCCCAGCCCCTAAACTGCCGCGTTTTGCCAATTATCATAACAACACTGTGCGCTTGTCAAAATTCTCCCGACCCGGTGGCTAGCTGACTGGCTTTTAAAATTTTTCAATTTCACAGAACATATACTTTAAATTATTTAAAATAACACCCACATACATGCTGGTAAATTTTACAGATTATTATTTATTCGACAGAGACTGCCTGAGTAGCATGAGCACAAGGACACTATCCGTAATATCACTTGCCGCCGTTGCAACTGTCAAGCTGTTGCAATAACAAAAAATTAGATAGTCAACTTCGTGTTCAAACATATTTTAAACAAAAGCATGAATACGTAAAAGCAGTAGTATTATAACAGCATTATTTCGGAACCGTTTTCGTAGTTTTAACCGGCTTGAGGTTGATACTTTTACCTTGCGGTACTGGTGCTGTGTGTCATAACCATAAGATTAAATAAAGTTGTGCTGTGTACATAGTTGTTAATCGGTTGATGCGGTTAAAGGTGAACCGGTTAAAACCTTAAAATTAGATTAAGCGGTGAACATGAGTAGTTATCGTTGCAAGATCTCAACGTCATTCAAAGGGGGAGACTCAGTAACTGAAAATAATAGCCTACGAGACTTGGGGGGTTGAGGTGTTGTGGTTAGCATTGTAACGCTCGATTGTCCAGTGACTCTATTTTTCTTTTTTTTTCTTGTTTTCTTTTTTTCGACATTGTTCCTTTGTTTCACCAACTGTATAACATATGTTTCAGTAACCCTGGGCAAAGTTACACCCGGTCTGAGGTTTTTGTATTATTTAGAGAACCTTTCTGCGAAAACATAGCTTTATTAACTTACTTTGGAAGTTATGCGTACCTAAACCACAAACATCTTATTTCTGGTTTCGTATAAAGAAAGTTGTGATAGCTAATTCCTTTAATTACAACTGTTTTCTTTGTATTTTTCAGAACAGAACTTACTGTAAAGAAAAAAGATAGAGAATGGCAGATATTAGTTTATTATTCAGCGTAAACTTGCGTGAGAGTTTGCGTGGGTAAAAACTAAACAGTAGTTGACATTTAGCAACAAACTAAAAGAATGGTAAGAAAAAAGCACTTTAGTAGGGTAATAAGCAAGAAAAAATAAAAAATGAAAACAAAGCAGCTTTAATAGGCTGCTGCATATTAATGACTGCTATACCTCTTGGTGTGCATTAAAAACAATGTTGTAGATAGTAGGGCAAATGAAACCTGTTGTGGTAATGTTTCAATTGGGTTATATAGGTAAGTCGAATACTAAAGTGTGTTTCCAGAACGAAAGCTATTGTGCTTGTGTGTTGCAATAGTAAGGACTCTTCTGGGTCCCCCTATGACCCCCTGAGGGTAGCCCCTAGCGATCGACCGGAGGCTCCGGCTCCGGCTCCGGCCGGATTTGAGCCTCCGGCTCCGGCTCCGGCAAAAAAAGTGCCGGAGCCGGAGAATTTTCATTGTTCAAACTTTGGCCAAAAGTTCAAAATTTGAGACAAAATCGCAAGATTAATGAAGCGGTTAGTCGATTACAGTACTTATATTACTGCCAGTTGTGATGGAGATGACTACCCCTCTCTAGCAATGTGTATTTTTACGTCTCCAATTGACTAAACTCGGCCTAAAAATCAAAAGTTTCTCACACTCACGCTGCCGCCCCCAGACCCCTATAAGCTTGTAACTATGTGACTTAGTGATTTGAACTTGAGTTTTAGCTCTGATGTTTTCGGCCGGTCAAATATGTTTGCATGTGCATGTGCTGTTATTTCGCAAATTTTTGTGTTAAAATAGCAAAAAAGTTAATTTTCACCCATTACAAAAAATTGAAAAGTCATTCCCCCTAAAGATTTTTTCCTGGTTACAACGTGGCTGATATGCGCCTAAATTACAGGGGTCGGGGGGGGGGCGGGCGGTAATCCCCGGAAGCTACAGACATTGACAGCGTCGTATATTCTACAAAGTTCAATCTTTTCCAAATTTGTCTATTTTTTTGGGTGTATATATATATTCATATATACGTATATATATTCTTGACAATTTTGCAAGACGGACACCCTGAAGGCCTGAACAACCAGCTTCCTCTGACTCCTGACACCACCGCAGTCAAAATGCCATACTGGTCATTTTAATTAATTTAATTAAAAAATTTTAACTTTTTGACTTTTTATCAATGTTGACGAAAACTTTTTGTGAGATCACCAAAAACGGGACCAGTCAGTGGCCAGTGGTCGCATTAGTGTGTAAAGACATATGTATAGAAATGGGGCGTGACCGTTGAAACATTAAAAAATGCTGTTTCGAAAAAAATTGAAAATTTTTTCACAATTGTCAACATTTTTTACTAATTGAAATTTTCTGTAAAACACTGCCTCCGGCTCCGGCTCCGGCTCCGGCTCCGGCAATTTGTATCCGGCTCCGGCTCCGGCTCCGGCTCCGGCAAAATTTTACCTCCGGTCGTTCGCTAGTAGCCCCCCCCCTCAGGGTACCATGCCCCAGAGGGCCAAAGGGGTCAATTTTTCGAAATCGAGATTTTGATGTTTCTAGGGGTAATTCGAGCTCCTGAACACGAATAGAGGGTCTCCTGCCTAGAATAGAGGGTCCCCTACCGTCGGCAACCCGTTTATTGCCGTTAGGAGATATTTATTATTGTTGTAAAGTATATATGCTTGATAATAAGGTTCTGTGAGATAACTGCAGACCTTATCCAGATGCTGAACTGATCGTTTGATCGAAATATATGTATATGTACGTAGTAAGCATCTTACTTTATTCGACTTACTTCATTCGATCATATTTAATTTATGCATATTGTATTAGATTTGTGTAAGCTACAGTAGGAACAAATCCATAATCTGAGAGTCCATAATCGAAAAACAAGAGCTTACAAGAAACTGCGACCTAAATTGACCCATTTATGGCGTGCAAAATACATTGGTGCGAGGTAGGGTGTCAGCGTCCTTGTCAGCCGAGAACCTTAGCAATCCCTGACCGATTGTTTGCACACCCCCGAATTATTTCAGCCGTTCAGCCAACAGTCGACATTTCAGCTAAAATTATTATGAGTACCCGCTGTAACGTTTTTGCCATTTGCCAATGTTGAGTTAGTGTAAAAAACGCCTCTATGTTACATGAGCACATAATATAATTTAGCTGAAGGTCGCGCGAATAGGGTGCGGAAAACAGTGTCTGCCCTACGAAGATCATATTCCTATTCTCAACAGGTATACCTAGTCCACCTACTTTGACGAGCTCACACGAATTGCATATTCTCGTTAATAAAGTCTTGTACCAATGCTTTTACAAGCTCAGCCATAGTATTTTTCCGCTTTAGACAGACAGTAACCTATTCTACCCAAGGAGCCGCCCGACAAGGGCATTTTTCTTTACTAGTTTAAAGGGTTTTACGAAAGCTCAGCATTGTCCCACAGCATCTTCATCGGAATGACTCAAGGGGGATTTGAAACACCCATTTTTGGACTTGCAGACCAGTGCTCTTCTATTTAAGCTACTGGGCCAATGATGAGTTTTCGTAAAACCCTTTATAAATACTCTAGCGGGCCTATCTTACTTCACACTTAATGCAATGCTGCTTTAGAGAATGAGGAGGCTAGGATCACACTCTAAAGTTCCAATTTTTTAATTAGTCTATCTAATTTTTTAATTTTCGTACGTCTCGCCATGCCAATACAGCAAGGGAGTTCTTAGTTCTTTACTGGAAGAAAGAGACCATCTTCATCGGAATGACCCAAGGGGGATTCGAACCACCCATCACTGGATTTGCAGGCCAGTGCTGTACCATTTGTGTTTCTTCCAGTAAGGACACCTTTGCTGTCTTGGCATGGCGAGACGTAAGTAAAATACTAAAATAGGTACAAATATCTAGCTTCTATTTAAAACTATATATAGTTACTGTTCGGCTTGATCGTTAATTTTAGTTTAAATCGTTTTTATTTAAATTAAGGTAAGCCAAAAATGGTTGACCGTTATATTTTCTTTATAATATGTCAGATGCTTAGCAGTTCTAATTTTAGCAAAAGAATCGTTTTTGTCCGTGCTTGGACATCATGGCTCATGTCATCTTTATGTTTTGCACAACAATATTGTTTAGAATCAGTTGTTTAGAGTTGTTTATTTAATGATTATAGTAGTAGATATAATATCAAACCTTTAACTAGCATTTGTTAAGTTTTTTACAGAGTGTTTGCGTGATTAGAAGTTGATGCATAATAATGCAGGCTAATCTTAAAAACTTTGCTTTTTTTAATTAGAGCTGAGAATCTGAGATATCTTTGTCAAATTTGGCCAAAAACCGGAAAAAATTTGGCAAAAATAAATGAGGGAGATCAAAAAAATTTAAAAAGAAACTTTAAATGGAAATATTGTATTAATATAGCAGGAGGTTCGAGATTACAGGCATGAATTTTTACTTAATTTGATAAAAACTGTCGGGGAATAATTGTATGTGTTCATGATTTTGTTGGCGGCAGGATTAAGCTCTCTAAAAATGTGTATGTGTCAAAAGCATACATTACATTTACTCTAAAAGTTTGCATGAAAATCCTGCTTGTTGGAGTTATGTTAGCATCATTTGTATGCAACTTACGTCTGATGTGATAAAACACGAACACGTTATATACCAAAATAATTGTATGACAGTGTCTCACGTACGTTAATCTGGGGAGAAAGTTGCTCCATAGTGTGTGGTTTGTCATCACAGTCGCTTACACATAAACTGGAAATATTCGTCACTGATCTGAGCAGAGGGCGTATCTTTAAAAGCAAAATTTCGAGAAAACCCGGTTTGAATATTTTCGGGTAACCGACGCCCTTGTGTATCCAAAGTAACTATCAGATACAGCTAAGATAACTGGCAACTATTGAGGCTTGAGCCATTGCGCATCTTTTCAAGTTGTAACAATTTGACTAATCACTAAGGGTTATTGAATGTGAGCGAAATATGCAAATGAGATCAAGATAGGGCTTTTGATGAGATTTTCTAGAACTCTTCAGCGTTGAAGTCGCGCAAGACCTATCTCAGTTTTGCTGATGATCCGGGCTTTCTAAGCTAAACTTACAAAGGAGAAGCTTTTTTAGGAGACATAGGTCACATGAAGAGTACATAATAGCTTCTCACTCTATATAGAAGAAGAGTGAGACACTCTCCAGCCTGCCTGTGTTCTAGCACAGGCAGATGCGCTGGTCGTTTTCAGGCTACATGTTGACATTCTATGCAACATGTGACTGGCCAATCAGAAGCGAGCTTCTATTCTCTGATTGGCAGACGCCTTGCACGTGCTCCAATCATAAAACTGGATAGGGATAAAGGTTAATAACTCATTACTTATTCATAGTCTGCTTGTAAAAACATTAAAAAAGGTTTGCCAATACCTTTAGGGATATTTTGGCAAACTTTCAAAGAAATTGATTGAGAAACTTTGAATAAATTCAGTAAAGTTTTTATCTGAAAAGTTTCTCAATCAATTTCGCTGAAAGTTTGCCAAAATATCCCTAGAGGTATTTACAAACCTTTTTTAATGTTTTTGCATGCAGACTATGAATAAATAATGATTTATTAAGCTTTTATACCTATCTTAATGCTTATCAACGCATCAGCGATTATATACTAAAGTGTGTTACGCAGGGAATCTACGCGCTGATTGGCCAGTCACATGTTGCATAGAATGTCAACATGTAGCCTGAAAACGACCAGCGCATCTGCCTGTGCTAGAACACAGGCAGGCTGGAGAGTGTCTCACTCTTCTTCTATATAGAGTGAGACGCTATTATGTACTCTTGGTCACATACATATGTGCCAAAATGGACTTCTCGAATAGAAGTTTTTCACTTTAGTCCAGGGGATGCTTGGGCACCGCCCACCAAACAGATTAGAAGCCAGCTTTTAAAATCATAAAAGTCCGAATGCGACAGCATTTTAACGACAAAAGGCTGCATTGGACGAGCCAACTTAAGAATGTTCATCCAGTCGTGGGGCGCAAACACTTACATTCCCTTTGAAGCCGTTTTGATGCAAGAGTGCATGGAATCGCACTCCATATAGGTAGGTGTGACCAGATTCCAAAAACTGCTCGATGAATTCTGGCCCATTTTCTTGCCGCACAGCATACAGTAACGTGGCAGCGACGAACTGGTTACGATTCTGGCCAGCGCAGGTGTCGGACCACATGGATACACGAAGCGTTTGGGCCGGCAGGTGATGCTGAATATAGTGGAGGAGGCAAGTTGCGATTTCAATCGCACCACGGTTGCTTTCGGCTTCGGTCCAGTAGTAGCAGTATGGTGGTGCGGGAAAAAACCCTACGCGTTTCGCGGGGAAAAAACCCTAGTGCTTCCTGGCCGAACCTTTAGACATAGGCTCTTTTTGACTATGTAGGTGGAAAGCGCATCCCAAACTGACTTACCACACCAATTCTGAGGCCTGTAGCATTTTTTATGAAATATCAAAATTTTGCATGTTGCAAAATTTCAAAGTGACAAAATTTTCCAAATTTTTGACTAATTGTCATAATTTTTCACAAAAACACTTTTGGCCAACGCCGTTTGCATTTTTTAAGAGAGTTACCTTTCCTCTATACTTCTGAAACTCAAAAACAATGAAAAACGTTGTGGTTGGCCCGTGACTGTTCAAAGTTTGTGCGGGGAAAAAACCCTAGTGCGGGGAAAAAACCCTATTTTGTTTGGCGATAATTTCTTGCTAAACTCACCCATTGTTACTACAAAAGTGGGTTCATCTTGGCTAACAACATGCGTAGACTTCATTAAAACCGTTTATTCGGCCGCAAAACGTCGTTTTGGCCCATACCCCGACACCCCTTACGAAACCTGTTTTGGTGATGTTTCACCAAAATTTGGCATTTTTTGGAATACTTAGGCTTTCGCTGGTGCGTACCACTTCAGTCCAAGAATTATAGAAGCGGGCGTGTTTGTCCTCCGTTTCTGACGTAATAGGTGCAAAAATCTATTTTTAATGCTGTTAAGTACTGAAAAAATGCATATTTGGGCAGAAGTCATTTCTGCCAAAAAGGGTCGATAAGTCACATGGGTGTCGGAGAAACGGTTTCTTTATTCCATACTGCAGCCTAAGAGTTGTAGAACACGATGAAATTGAGTTTACCGCATAGGTTTTTTCCCCCGGAGGTTTCGAGGTTTATTACTCAAAAACGTGAGTAGTTAGAATCCATTTTGTTAGTGCAACAGTTAGGCGAAAGATGGCCGTTATAACATTTATGTGGAGCCGATTTATGTGGAGCACAGGACGACCCGAAAAGTTGAAAATAGGGCTTTTTCCCGCACCACTATATCCGGTGTTGGTCGCCTGGTCGCAGATGGTCAAGTTATACGTCGACAACTTTCGCTTATAGAAAAGCAGGGACACATTTGATGATGGAACATAAAGCACTACCTCCAGATCAAAGGTAAAGCTTGAAAAACTTTCATCGGATTTAGATAACTGTTTGTCTGCTGCTTTTTCGTCCTTGGCCACATTTTTTCTTTCCATGTGAGCCTGGAACTCAGATTCAAACGCAGCTCTTTTGTCCCCGGTAAGGTTTTCATACTTGACACAGGTTGCACAGCGATCCTTTTTCGGCTTGAAAATTCCAATAAGACTTTTCGTCAGTGGCGTAGCCAGAAAAAAATTTCGGGGGGGGGAATGACTTTTCGATTTTTTTGAAATATGTTAAAATGCACTTAATTGCAATTTTAACGCAAAAAACGACACATATTAGCATTTTTTCGGTCAAAAACATGCTTATTTTCCACCGCTGCAGCATCGAACGTAAAACTGGAGCTCAAAACTCCGAAAATTACAAAAACGGTGGCCGGGAATGGTCCAGAAGCTCGCAAATTAGCAAATTTTTTGACATAAAAACTGTAAAATTATATACTAAAAATGCATTTTTGTAATAAAAAACAGCTAAAACGATACACCAAACATTGTATTAAGCAAATACATAGGCACAATGCAGATGTATGTATATGCACATGTTTTCATTTAGGATAAAAGCAAGAAACACTATGCCAAAGAGTTGCGGGGGTCTGGGGGCGGCAGCCCACAGAAAAAAATTGGGGAAATTTTTGATTTTTAGGCCAAATTTGGTAATTGGAGACGTATCAGAAATTTTTTCCGGCCGCACCATAAAAACCAAAGGGGGGACCCTTGTGTAAAATTTCAGTCGGAAAAAATTTCGGGGGGGGGGAATTCACCCCATTCCCCCCCCCCCCTGGCTACGCCCATGCTTTTCGTCAAAATTCTGGAATAGGTGATTGAGGAGACCGGACGGGGAATCTCATGTTCACGGCAAAATTCGAGGTACAGCCTGTGTAGATTCTTTTTCCTGTGGACGAACGAAGTTACGCCCTTTGCTACAACACTAGTTTTTGGTTGCAGCAACTGAATAATTGATCTGAGCAAAAGCCCTATCTGTATAGGTCTTTTGCTCAGATTACATTGTAGTGAAGGGGCCTATGCAATATGTACGAAAACAGCGCACAAGTTGTTTCCTGAAGATAGGGCTTTTGCTCCGATATATGGTCTTTCAGAGCAAGTTGGTAGCGTTATCTCAAAATCAGCCGATTACACTAGATACGCCCTCTGCTCAGATCAGTGACGTATTGTATGAAGTAAGAAACTGATCACCAGACAAACATTTTTGAACTTGAAGAATGTATATATATTTATGTACCGAAAAACTAAACAACAATGGCTAAGTCGTTTGACAGCAGCAGTTTTCGAAAAAAATGATTAAATTTTGTTTTCTGAAAATAAATTCAACTTTTACAAAAATTTTTGCAAAAAATAAAAACCAAAAGGGGGGACCACAGTAAATTTTTTTGGCAGATGTGAACAACCGAGACCGAGGCTTCCTTCCCTACTCCACACCATGCATGTAACGGGGTCAAAATGTTGGGGGGGCTCTCCGGCCAAATTTTGGGGACCCCCCCCGGATCGACCAAAAATAACCTAAATTTGGCAAAATTTTTTAAAAATTTCTCAAAAAAGGGCCATTTTTTCGACATTTTGCCCAAATTTTGGGGACCGTCCCCCCGGCTCCTCGATTTTTTTTTTTGGGGAAGGGGTTCCCCCATCCCGCCCCTCAAAAATGTATGCTCCTCCACACCAAAGTCCACCCAGATTCCTCACTGTTCGCTTATGCTAAACCACATGAGTGTTTTGTTTTTCCAGGCTCTAAGCGAAGAGAAGGACACCACTGCTGAGCAAGAAATGTACGACACAGACATAACAGATGTGGATGCGCTGAGACAAGCCGTCATTGCATCCATGAAACACGTGAAGCCTAGGATGGTGAGTCTGACATGGTTTTCGACTATTAATTTCGAGTTGACTAATTTTTTTTAAAATTTGTATATAATGTCTAGGCATGTCGCGGATATCCGCATCCGCGGATGATCCGCAACTTTTTGACATCCGCCTCCGTATCCATATTTGCAAAAATTTTGTGCAGGTGTGCGGATGTTGCAGATTCGGCAGATGCCACTAAAAATGTGGAAAATCAGACTGCAATTATTTGATATTGCGGGCATATTTGAACTAAGTTTTGCATGTTTGAGAGACTAGTCTGCTAAGTTGTCAAGTCAAGCAATAATTGTCAAAACAATATTATCAGTTCTTAACTTAGCATGCTTTCGTAGATTTGAAATAATATGAAGAATGTTGATGATGGCGGCGCATGGCTTAGAAGATGCACAACGTTGATACAGATTTTTTGTCGAAGCCGCATTCTAAGCATATACTTGCCTTCATACACGCTACTTTTAGTATATTGTTTGGTGATAAATTTTTCAAAAATTCAGCTCTTTGCTTGTTTAGAACGTATTCTAATAAGATCCACATCCGTGCGGATGTCAGAGGTCAACATTCGCAGCCGCGGATGTCAAAAAAAGTCACATCCGCGACATCCCTAATAATGTCTAACTTTTCTTTTACTTCTTAATATGTTAGCGCCGCAAATTGACCTATGTTGAAAGCAGATTTGTTATTTTTTATTTTATTTTTGGCAGAAATAATCGTAATGGAGAACATTTTATTTTAACTTTGAAGTCGCCACTTAAACACTGGACCTGGGAATAATTATTGAGCTTATCAAACTTGAAAAATCCATACGTATTTTTCATTTTTTTTACTTTGCAAGACAATTATACATTTAAGTGTGTGAGTATTATGCTGTAAAGTAAACTATCCTTCATGATAACTTTTATTTCAGAACTCTGACGGTGCGCAATCGTCCCATGTGCGTCTGCAGATCTCAAACGTGGATCAGTTTGCTAAAGGAAGCGGAAGAGGAAACTCCGGCGATCCCAAACATCCCACAGCCAATTCAACGTTGATTATATTTGACCCAAGAGAACTATCGTCCCAAGATTGCTCTCCCAAACTTTCGTTGCCTCCGATCACGCCTGCAAAACTCAAGCAGGCGGACGAGTCAAAAGCAGTGGCTCATCATTCTAGCGCCGGAAAGCAGAAACCGAGAAAATTGTCTGACGGCAGTCCTCGGCAAAAAACTGTTGAAAGTCTGAAAAAATACTCCACCAGTGATCACAAATGGAGTCATGCAAAACAGCAACATCATCACCAACCGTCTGGCGGAGATAAACATTATCGGACTAAATCGGATCGATCTATCGTGAAATCGAGTCGAGCGGATGAAAGCAGTCACCGACGACACGCTGATAGCTCGTATTCTGATAAACATAAACATTCTGATAAAATGGCTAGCTCTTCGTCAGCTAGTGCGCGTCACGCGTCCTATAAAGCAACGCGTAGAGGCCGCGATGACAGACATTCGAGACACATTAAGCGAGATAAATCGGACTGGAATGGTAGAAATATCGGCGATGGCAAGGAAAGAAGAGTTCCTAAGGCTGACGCGCCTGCGCCAGCTTTGAAGAATGTACCTGAAAATAGCACAACTACTGTTGAAGCAGCTACAGGTTAGATTTAATTGGAGTATATTTTTGGATGAGTTTTCTTTGCTAGGCTGACTAAAAGCTCTAAAATGTCATTCAGTGAAGTCAAATGTTTTAGCTACGGTTTTGTAACTGTTGCATTAAACGTGATTGGACTAAGTGGCGCAACTGCAGTGTCTCAACAAAAAAATTGAAACTGAAAGTTGAAAGCTTAAAAAAACAAGCAACAAACGATTCATACTTTCATTCAGACGCTCATGCTGTAACTTGTATGGCAAAATTTTGACTCGCTTTTTCGTTAATGTTTTTTTTAAGTAACATTAAGAAATGTGTGATAATTTCAGGCGATAAATGGTCCCGTTTTCGCGATTCGTTGGAGTCCGGTGACGAGTCTGACAGCGAGGGCCATCCGTCCGACGACGATTCTGATGCTGAAACTTCAGCCAAAGCTGAGTAAGTTGATTAGTAATGTCCCGATTTGGAGCGGTGTGCATATATTGTCTAATTGTTATTATGAAATAGCTAACATTAATGTAATGTTAACGAAATTATACGTGATAAGTAGTGAAAACTGACTATGACAAAGACACATGTTACTATCATTGTATAAGTAAACCCACTTGATTAAAAACCCTTTAAAGACAAGGCTAATAGTATGGGACCAAACAATTTTCAGTTGGATTATAACAAAAACCGAACTGCTGACCCTGGTCTACAATTTCATTTGAGAAAATTTTCACGGGGGGTGGGCGGAGGGCAGCCACACCGCCGCCCGCCCTATATCCGCCACTAGACACTGCACAATTCCGCAAATTTGATTTTCTATCAGGTGATCGCTTTCGTAATTTTGGCACAGTTTACACGCAAGTATAATATAGTTTAAGTTTGTCATCTGAGTTTCATCTACTTTTAGGAGCCATGGCGACCAAGCAGCAGCTGCGGGCGCGTCACCAGAGATGTCCCATGAAATCAGCTCCACCAGAGAGCTGCTGGAATTGACGGAGCCCAAGGTGGAAATCCTGGACGACGATGAAGATTTCGCAGTCAGCGGCCAACAACCTCTAGGATCCAGTCATCACCTGTCACCCCCTATACTGCCGCCCCCCTCCATTGAACAACTGGAGGCGGTCACCCATGCCAACCTCTCGGCGCCTAAAACAACAGCAAATGAAGATGTCTTGGCACAGAGCCAAAAGCAGGCGTCTGCTGGAAATACAGCAGATACCGGCGCTACCGCTCTGCGGAAAGCGATACGGTATACAGGTATGTCGAAATTGATGGCCCGGGGCGCTTAAAGAACTGGATTTCTCACTTCCAAAGGTGGCTGTTGAAAACCTCTGAAACCCCGCCGAAAAGAAGGTCCTCAAATGCTTCTGAAAATTGGAAGCTTGATTTCTTGGATCAGAATCTTTTCTGGATTCCTGGGGAGGTCCGGGTCTTTTTGCCGGATCTGTTGGGGAGAGTTTTCTCATCACCCCTATCCTCCTTTTCTCTCTAGAGATATCAGCATGTGTGCAGTGGTTGTGTTATGTCAGAATCGGAAAATGCCGATTCAGTAGTTTTTTGGGTTTTTTCAAAAGGAACACCAGCTGATGAACAAGCTAACGCGCTTGACCAAACGGATTTATACTGATGGCTTGGCATGCAAATAGTCGAACGGAAAATAGAAATGCTGGGTTAAGTCTGGTTGGCAGCGTGATTTAGAAGAAATCGAGATAACAAGTAGATCATGGTAATTTTGAGGAGTGATCAGGTGCGACTAATTGGTCTAACAGAAATTGCTGAGTTTTAGTAAAACTGCCGCGCTTGTCTGAACGAAAAGACCGTTTATGGTTGATTGGTTGAAAGACCTTGGTTCCACGGAAAAAGGGGATCACGGTTCTGTAAAACGTAATGTAATGGCATCACCGAAGTTTTTTGACGTACCCGCGACGGTAGCAGTTTTTCGTGGCTTTGTATACGGTTCTGTGACCTGCTTAAAGCCTATAAGCCATATTTTCAGCGATTTGGACGTGTTTTTGGTTGAATTATTTTAGCTAATTCAAAAAATAGCATTGGAAGTGTCAAGTTACCCTAAAGCTACCTAACGGCCGAAATCAAGACCCACGAAAATGCCTGCCAGCTAAAGCCAAATTAAAAAAGAAGGTGCTAAATTGCCGTAGTTTCATAATTATGCCGTCATTATGCACACGAGAGGAGAGAAGAAAGTCTCAAGGAATTTGAAAAGAGCTCTGTCTATTACTAGGCTTGGCAAATTTTAAATCTAGCTCTCTGAACAGTGTATGGTTGATCACAATATAACATGGCAGTCAGACCACTGCGAAATCCCCGAAGTGGAGATTTTTGTTCCGGATCCGTGTCGATGGCACCGGCAGCAAATTTCTACTCCGTGTGCCGGATTTTTTGGTCTGCTCTGGGCCAGAACCGCTCTTGGTCCCTGGACCACCTGTGATGCTTTTATACTGTGTCGCCGTCTATTAGCGCAACTAAACGCTTATGCTTGGCGCACGCCCGGAAAACAGAGACGGAGACAAGGATAAATTTGGTCAGCTACTGCGACGAAACGAAAAAAAATGCTTGTTGTTGCAAAAATGGTGAATTTCGCAAGGGACATTGGGCTTAATTAGGTTTCAGCAAAATCGTAACACCACTAGACCGGAGAAATTGTTCTGGAATTGCTTGGGAACAGAAGGATAGAACACAGAATAAGAACGAGTATGAACCTGGCTTCAGCAACTCAACAAACAGTAGCGATGACCGGAAGGTATCACTTCGTCTAGTCTGAAAGTGCAGCGCGTAGAACAAGGACAAATATTAACCGGGCTTTAGAAGCACAACAGCAGTACCGAAGAAGCTGCCACTTCGTCTATCCTGGAAGTATAATTGATCGAGTAAAGCCGTGCAATCCTTTTGTGGTTGCGATGAATTGCCCCCAGTAGACGTTTTGGAGTAATGTCCAAGTCCAGCCTGTCGCTTGCAAGCGTCCAACTGACAGCTCCAGCATTTGGGGCAGCATTCAGCTCACAACCTGATAACAACGATAATACTCTACTTACGAATAGAACCAATACTGTGAAGAATGCCAGATAAAGTCGCAATACCACCGCCAGAGGTTCGACTTGCAGAGCATTTGTCGTCGTCCATCGTTAGCTAGATTTGGACTTTAGCTGGTTAAAAAATGGCAGGCAGGCTTTTAAACATACGAAGATTCTTCACAGTGGCATTTGATTACAAACAGAAACTTGGACTTTGCTGCTGTTAGAAGTAAGATGTTAGATACCAAAACGTACGGCATTAGTCCGTTTTTCCTGTGATTGCTATTTTCAAATGACGGGATGTAATTGGTTTCTTGAGCATCTAGCATATTTTATGATTCGGCTGAGTGCCAACCGTTGATATATCGATGGTCGCGGCCGCATATATGCTGGATGGTTTAGTGACGGTTCAGAGTGTTGGTTCGTATATACTTCTTCGTGATAGCAAATTATTTGAAAAAGGCTTTTTTGCTCGAACCTTTAGAAGAAAATTATATATATAATGGATGGGATGAGTTTTAGCTCATATTATACTGATCGTGCTGTGGGGAAAGTAACGAAATAAAATGCTGAAAAAGAGCAAGCAAAAAATGACGAATAGTTTACAGCATAAAGGATCTGCGTTAATGGAGTGAAGCTCATGTGCATGATATAATACTGAAGAGCTTTTTTTTCATTTTTTAAAATTTCATGCGCAGTTTCAACGAAGGATAAAAAAGTCAATCGAAGGATAAGCCTCAGTCTGCTGACGGAAACGCATATCAAACTTGAATCCAGCATTAGAGAATGAAATCTACAGACCGAAGAACGACTAAAAGGTGACCCACGGGGAACAATGCAGCAGGAATAAAGCATGAGAAATATGACTCGTTCCATCAAATCTTCGTCATTAGTCCACCAACAATGGTACCGAAGCTATGTCAGTCATACTGGCAGCCGTTCGGCCAAACGATTGAAGAAATGAAGAAAGAAAAAAGAAGGAAAAAATGAAAGAAAGGGAAAGAAGAAAAAGAAGAGAGCATATGAAGGAAATGCCAAATCGCTCTACGATTGATTGTCTCGTTATCGATATCTTCGATCGAGGACCGCAGTTGCCATATCTGAGGAATCAGACAAGCCTTGTTTGCTTTCTGATTGGTTTTGAAGATTTACACCGGCTCGGGCTAGAACTGGTTTATGAGAAAGAAAAAGGCAGTGGATTTGGTCAGTTTCTGCTCAGTTGGTCAGATTAACCGAAAAACTGCAGTCCGATTCTACAATCTTAGTAGAATAATGTGCAAGCAAATCCAGGGTCAGACATCATCACCAACTGTGTGATTCATACCTCTGTAGTGGCTAGATCAGTACAGCCTAGGTTAAGGTACTGGCTTGATGAGGAGTGTTGCCGCTGGCAGCTGGCTCGATGATTGAAGGGAGAAGGGTGCTTTTGAATTTATACTTTTATTTCAGTGGTGCCTGGTGAGTCCTCTTTCTTCATGTTTCGATGCTTATAATGCGTTTTTTACGAGGAAAAACTCAAACACAGGCTAACTTAAGATTGTTATTAACTTGACAGTTTTATTATAAAAAAATAACTGTTTTTATGTAAAATAGTTTAAAAGCTTTATGACGGTTTGAGCATAGAACAAAAAATTTTTGCCTAAGACTTGTTTTTGGGATGCACAAGACGCTGTTCACGAAAGGTTAACTGGCAGACCAAGTTTATTTACCGGACTAAGTTATCCTATTTTTCGTCTGATCAAACCTTAAAAATCGTTGAGTCATGAAGTAATATTATTACTAATTTTTCGGACTCGACTTTTAGTAATATGAGTATAAACAGGCTAAGTACGCATCACCTGGCAATTTTTAGGTGGGGGCCCCCCCCCATTTGGTCCGGAGCCCCCCCCCATTTTGAGCCCCCCCCCCCAATAGCCCAAAATTTTTTCCGGAAGGACATTTTAGCGAATTTTTAGCTGTAGCGATGTCGTGTTCGTCCGGTTTTTGAGTCCTTTTTCACTAAATTTAGTGTTAGCGTAGCTATAATAACGTATGAAAACGTAACATTTAACGTATAACTATTTTTTCCTGTAAAAATAGTGTTTTATCGCGAAATTGGTGCGCCCCCCATTTTGGTCGCCGCCCCCCCATCCATGGGGGGGCTGCCCCCCCCCCATCGCGCCCCCCCCCCATAAAATTTTGCCTAAAAATATACCAGCATCACTAGGTGATTTTTTCCAGTTGAGCTTCTTTCGCGAATGCTGGCTAAGTTGTTTAACGTTAATACTAGAATTACGTTATTGCCGCTGAAAGTAGTGGCAATACCAGTGCCATACTTCGACTTCATCAAACTTCAATCCTACAATTGTAGCCTTGAGATGTTTAATATATAATTGTAGCAAAATTAGGTAATTAGGTTTCATTAACCTAGCCTCCATGCATGTGCGATGTGCCTTAAAGTGTGCCCTCATGTGAAATGAGCTTAACGGGCATAATGTGGGCAGTTAGTCGAATTTGGGGGTGTCTGGAGTAACTTTTCCACCCATTTGCTCTTCGTGAGCCACTATTTTTGTTTTGTGAGCCACCGATTTGGCCGTCGTGAGCCACCTGCCAAACATTCTCGGGGGGTGAAGCAGTTGAGCACCTGTCTGGGTGGTGAGTTTGACATCTGGGGGGTTGGGTGAAAACCCATGGTAACGGGTCAAAACTTTGCGGGTACTCTCCACCCAAATTCTATGGACCGAGAATACCATAAATTTTGCTAAATTTTCGAAAAAGGTTTTGCCCACTTTTGCTCTGATTTAGAGGACTCTCGATTTTTGGTGGGGCCTCCAGCGCATCATATCACTTTATGTTTATACTTGCCACAACATTACGACACGACAACAGTGTAGCCTTGCAACAAGCCTATAATAATTTTGGCATGTAATTTCTTAAAATTCACTTGTGGGTTATGAAACCACTTTGTAGTTCCCCACTGCGTTGCAAACGTACTATAATTGTAGGATTATAGTTTTGTGAACTCGCGGCACCAGATTGCGAGCTATTTTTTCGCAGGGGATACTGGATGGGCGCTTTAATTTTGTTTCTCTGTTTCAGGCAGGGAAACAATCGCTTTTATTTCCTTTCAGAGTCGGATGAGAAGAAAAAAGAAATCAGTCTGACACCCATAGAAACATCGAAGGCGGAGGTCAAAAGTTCGTCTGGCCGCGATTGGTCACAACATCGACGAGATGCGGAAGAAAAAGCAGAAAAGTCACAACGAACTGAAGAATCGATCTCGAAGACGGATCGACATTTTTCGAAGCATCGAGACCACCGAACAGATGATTCGAAAAAACGAT
Source organism: Trissonchulus sp. WLG1_4 (assembly GCA_030248245.1). Classification (NCBI taxonomy): domain Eukaryota; kingdom Metazoa; phylum Nematoda; class Enoplea; order Enoplida; family Ironidae; genus Trissonchulus; species Trissonchulus sp. WLG1_4. Next base: position 36,308 of record JASANF010004384.1, on the reverse strand, counting down.
CGAAATCCAGATCGTTTGAACGGTCGAGTCCGAAAAAACGCCACTCGGTCGAGAGATCGCCACACGAGAAATCTCGACATGACTATTCGTTCACTGATAAAAAACATTCGCACGATCGACCGTCACCAAAAAAACCAGAAGCGGCTCATTTTCAATCGAAGCTTGAAAAATCATCGCCACGTGAAAATAAGCCTGTCGAGTTGATTGGAAGGCAACCTGTCGTCATGGCGACTAAAAAATATGACACGACGAAATTATCATCGCTAAAACACAACAGTGCGAAATTGAAGCCGACGAACAAATCTGAGCTGAAAGGAAAACCAGCTCCTACGCGAACTCAAACGCCGCCACCAAAACATGCCGAGAAGAGACGTCACCGCTCGAAATCGAGACACTCGCACGAATCCAGCAAAAGCAGACATTCGGCGAAACGGTCTTCGAAAGATCGACGTACTTACAGTCCCGCTGTGAAAAACGTGGCGGCGCTACCGGCAGCTGAAACAGGAAAATTAAACGCTGCTTCCGTGGAAATGGAACGACGGAAAATCGAAGAAGAGCTGAAGTCGATTAATGCAAAATTGTCAGCTGTTGGCGATACTAAAGTAGGTTTGGTATTTTATTTATGATTTGGGGGGTCATATGGACATTGGATTTGAAATACAGGGACTGCATTTTATGTTTAATTCATAACTGCTGTATATCCGCCAGATCAGATCAGTCGAAAATAACATTATCGTCGTAGGGTAGTTTCGTCACGTTGTATAAAAGTTAATCTATTTTAACGCTCGGTACGCAACCAGCAGTTGTATATTGTTTGTTATTTTTGCATAAACAAAGAGTTTTTCAAAATCTTGTGAACATAGATGCGAAGGGGGTAGGGGGGTTAGGGGGTATCCACCCCGTGCAAGGTGGTCGGCAGTCGGCACCCCGCCCCCAATGAACATGGTCACCCCCTTTTTCTGGGACCCCGTTGTGGGGGGTGTACGGCTGTCCCTCCCATGGCCCCATCCCACCAGCTACATGACTGTAGCGCACACTTTTAGTTTTTTTTCAAATTTGTATCATTTGTTGCAGCCTGTTTCCAAGAAGAAGCCAACGCACGATGTCGATTTGGTCGAGTCTAGTCGACACGCTGAGCAAAAACGACCCGACAGCAGTTCGGACAAAGCCCCCAAAAGTGCGTTCAGGAGCCAGCTCTCGTCAGTGGTGGCTGTTTTCAAGCCCAGTCTAGCTGCCGCCGCCGCGCCACAGGAGCAGCCTAAAACAAAAATGGACAAATCAAAATCTCCAATAATTGGCGAACGCATCGCAGTGGAACCCTCAAAGAACACTAAATTGCGGCCCAAATCTGACTATGCCTGGGCGTCTGACCCCATAATGCCTTTACGTGAAACCAAGCCGACAATTTTAGACAATAAGGTGGCGATTTTGGCGAAAAATTCGCAAATTTCAGCCAAAAGCTCGCCTATTTCGGCAAAAAGTTCGTCGTCAAATTTGGTTGTGTCCGCTTCCTGTTTTCCAAAGCTTCCCGGCAAGGAACCGGTTAAATCCATGTTTGAATCTCCTCCCAGTGTTCCCTCAAAACCGCTACCGGTCAAACGGTTGATCAACGATCCAATGGCGGATTTGATAAAAGAAAAATTACCCAGAATTGTAAGTTAAGGTTTTCTTTCGGAGTTTTTTATCTGAGTGTCTGTATGATTTTCACAATCATAGTAAATCTGCAGACTGCTTCATTAATTTTGCAAGGATTAGTTTAAACCAGTTTAGCTCATGCGTATTTAGATTCTGCGTACTCATCGTCCTTGGATCGGTTTTAGTCCGCTAAGTCAATATAATTAGGTCGGTGCTGACTGCGACGGCCGACGGGGCATGTTTATAATATTTTATGCCGTATGCCGTACTTTCAACTGTATGCTCGCTTCGTCAGAAAAATTATGGGTGGGTGGGGTATTAAAGCGGGTGATCTTTTATGTACCCTGTGTTTGGCAGTTATGACGGTTGCACATTTACTTTATTTGCCCTTAGATTAGGCTTCAGGCGTAGGCTTTGGGCTTAGGCGCGTTTTTTGTTAATCTGATCACCCGCGTATGGATACCCAAATTATGTATCAATGCCGCCCCTTTGTCAATTTCAGCAGCCGCCAGACTCCAAACCTTACGGCGTGATCAAGAATCGTCGAAGAATCAGTCCCGGTGACAATCCTAATCTGATCCAGCTCAATCCAGTGCGCAGCTCGCTCACCTACTCCCCCGCTCACGACTACGATGCGTCCGAGATCGTAGAACCCTTGGAAACTGACCTCAGCTCAGGCTCACGCAGAACCGTGGTCGATACCACTGGACCGATGCATTGTAAGCTTGGAACACAGTGGATGCTGGAACGCATACAGGCAGTCTAGCGCTGAAACCAGTCTAAGACGTTCTATTGCCGTGAATTAGAAAATCGTATCGTAACGAATAATTCTACACGTTTTATAGGTCAGAATGTTGCCCTTAGACTGTGTTTAGCAAGTCCGAGCTAAAACTGCCTTTATGCTTTATGCATTCCGATCAGCAAGTTTTTTTAAGGGGGTAGTGTCGCGAAAGCAGTCGATTTTGCGCGACTGTAAAACTTGTTCAGTAAAATGTTAGAAATTGTTCTTTCTATATTTTAAAAATCTACCAAAAGGCAAATTATTTTGCCAAGTTTCAGCAAAATTGGTGCAGCATATAGTTTGCAATAATGCCTCAAAGTCGGAAAAATGACGAAAAAAAAACCTATTCACATTCCATTTTTTAGTCACATTTATCAATTTTTCTGTTTAGTTTTTTTACACAGACTAATAGCACATATGTTGTAGTTTATGCACACAAAATTTAGTGCAGATTACTGTAGCGGCTGTGGAGTAATACTAGTTTGAACTGTGAAGGTGTACTTAAACTGTAAAATAGTAACAGCAATAATGATAAATTGTGGAAAATCTAGACGCTTATTTTCAAATCAGAAGAAAAACGAACCTTCAATTTTCTTTTTTCTTATTTGTCGCAAAAAATTGTGCGTCCACACATGATGTGTACTTCACAAGCTGGCCAATCTGATATCTGGCTTGATTTTTCGAACTTTTATATCCCTATTGTGTGATGTCTGGCTTACTAATGACGATTGGTCCAAGATATTTGTCAATATTGATAGTGTGATGTCTGGCAGTAATTATTTGATACCATACAGCGTTGGACTAGCTTCTCATTGCATGTACTACTTCAAAACAAAAAGTTCTATTTTCACAGCCTATGAGCAAAACTGCTTTCGCGACACTACCCCCTTAAATGAATGTACCTTACGAAGTACGCACCAATATAAAACGCGTTTAGCGCCACCTAGTCAAGCCGATTTATTTAATTTCTCCAAAAACTTACTGTAACAATGAGAAATCGGACAAATATAGTAGACTAATCAAGCGACACCCGGCGGTTAAGGTGGTAGTTGCGTTTTCGAGGTTTTTGTAATTTCTATGTAAACTTTGCGCCACCAGTACTCAAGTTATAAGTGACGCCTGAGCATAAACTTTTGGGACAGTGCTGTAAAGGTCAAAATCCCCAGGCATGTCCCTCACTTTTTCGAAATTTCTCCTGTGGACATTTTTAGAGGGTTTTAATTACAAGAAAATATCTTAAATTTTCGGTGCGTTTGCTTTTCAGCTATTTTCTCATTAAATTGACTAGTTATTAAAAAAGTGGGGGACATGCCTGGGGATTTTAAACATGTCAAAAACCTTACCAACTTTCAGCCCCAACAGGTAATCGTATGATTCAGAACTGTGGCGCAAACTTTTTGTAAAATATTTTAATATTTTGGAATAATATTTTCTTTAGTCGCATATACTGGAAAGAAACTCACAGGTTGAATTTCAAGGCATGGCATACATTTAGGAAAGATATTGTTATACCTAATGCAAAAGACCGCTTGTGATTTGAATTTGTAAACGCTGAGCTATGGCTTTTTAAAAAAACACCTAAAAACGCAATTACCCCGTTAAGTTTAGTTAGTTTAAAGTGAAATTGCGTATTAAGGTATATATTTTATTTCACTTACACTGTGGTATTTTATTTAGCTGGATTTGGGCCCAAGCACTATGGTAATTTCCGTGGTCGATTCGAACACAATATCAGGAGAGAACGTACCATCACTGGAGGAAACAGTGAGGACTTTTATAAATTGTGATTTTTAGTCTCACATTAAAACGGCTGGAACCTGGAAGCCTTTGCCTAAGCAGAAACGAATGCATGAATTTCCATCTGCCACCCAAACTATAATGTTTTTTCTCGTAGTTTTGCAATTCGGTCGAAAAGGTATAAGAGACACTACAAAATCCAAGCTAGAGAGATAAGCGTATGACCCAGTTGAGATGGATCTCATTTTGTCATATATACTGTAGCCACTAAACACTCGACTTGGGGCTAGCTGTGTGTTTTTAAAATCCGTTCGTTTGTGTTAACTCTGAAACGGTAACAGATTTCGTTTAGTACAGTCTGTGGATTAGTAAATGGAACAATATTATCTTGTCGGATTGATTTTAGTCCGATCCTGTTTCGAAAATATTGTACACGCTGGAAACGTTTTTGTATATCATACTATAATATGTATACATTTTCGCTCACATTGTCACATTCTAGTATTCGGACTGAAAATCTTGTTATCTTGGTTGCTAATAGTCAGGTTTATGCGATATTAATATCTATTTTTTAGCCGCCCCTCTTGGAACTCACAGAAAAATTGGATTTGTCGTCAACAGATAGCCGGATTCATCGCAGCGTTCTATTGCAATACTTACATTTATGCATGAAAGAGTCACGTGTGTGAGTCACGTGCGAGTCACGTGTTTCATTAATTTGTTCCCCTTAAATAGAAAATGTGCTTAAGGTGGCACTCCTGAAATGTGGGTTTTGGTCATTATTTTGAAAATGCGCAAAAATAACCATACATCGTAAGAACAAAAGTTGTTCAGGCTTAAATGTCCTTCAATTTGATGTGCATATCACATGAAAAATTTTTTGAAAAATTTTGAGCTTTTTTCAGCAAGAAAAATAGATTTTCACGGAAATAGCTTCACAAGCCAGTGCATTTACACGTATGCAACGATTTTGAAAGATTGAAAAACACTAGCAGCTGTGTTTTACTTGAATATACTTAAAAATATTCGGTGTTTTATTAAGTGTGGTGCAATTTTTTTGTAAATTAAAGCAGTATTTTCTGCATAATACTGAAATAAAGTGCGTGTGAGTACAAACGCAAATTTTCGGCTTGCGATTTGAAAAAATTGGCTCAACGAGGAAAGTTAAAAATTGGCACATAAGTGCGTCTCTTGTCTTCGAGCGGTCGCAAAATTTGATTTTGAGTAAATCGATAGTATTTAAGAAAATATGTAGTTAAATTTACGTTTTTCAAAAAACGTGATTTTAGTGTTTTTCAATATATCAATCATATTCATAAAAAATTACATTCTGCGACCGCTCGGTCACGTTATGGCAAGCAAAATGAGCTATTGGTTGTGCCACAGCTATCTAGTTGTAAAGAGAAATCGCAAGCCGAAATTCCACTCACGTTTGGTCTATAGTGAATGCTAATTTGTATCAATCAACTTCATATTTTGTGTGTGGGCATACTTTTACACCAGCTTGCTATTGCACATCTAGAATTGGCCCCAGATTGACGTTTTTTGAAAAGTCATATTTCAGGAGCGCCACCTTAATGTAACGCAGTCTAAATACAGTCATTGTCAAGAAATTTTATGAAAATTTATATATTTTTCAGTTTTAATTTTGTTTGAAAATGAACGGTTTAGATATGGTTTGGTTAAACGTCTTTTGTAAATATCCTTTTCCATTGTATAATTATAATGTAATTTGTAAATATGCCATGTAAAAATTATATGCTGTTTATATTATTTAAGGTTTATTACCAGCTGTATATGCATCAATATAACTTATATTTATGTGAGTATATAATTGAACTTTGTCGGTTAGTTCATATTCAGTGCTGAACTGCTAAATATCATAAATTTTCATAAATTTTAAGAAACTCTCAAGTTTTTGCCTTTTGGTCGTTTAAATTTAAATTCAAAAAATACCAGCCATTAAAAAAACTGTTTACTGATTAGTTTTTAGCCGTTATTCTTTTTAACGTTCTTGTGTGTCATAATATTATTATACGTCTGTGAATTCGATACATATTTTTGCTGTCATATTTCGTTGAATTTGAGCTACGAGGTGAAAAACGCCCGTTTACTTTGGCCTAAAGTTAAATTTATTGCAACATCGGAAGGAATTCAGAAGACAGCTTTGCTAGTTGGCTGAGCTTGAAAATTTTTGTATTCCGTTTTGCTGTGTTGGTCTTAGTGGATTGTATAGTGTTTGATCAGTTGTGTGAATTGGGGTTATTTGTTTTTTACAGTGGTATTGATGATGAGAAATGTTTTTTTTCAGAATTTTTTCCGTAAGCAAAGCAAGTATATTTGATCAGTCCCCACGACGCACCAACTTTTAAATATTTTAACTTATTGTAGATGTAGATGAACTAAAAATCTACATATATAATTTAGAAAAAGTTTTAAGACATTTAATGGAAATCTTAAATTAATGCTTTTGTTGCCGTATAATATGCCGAGACTGATGTAATTATTTGTTGCATGTTTTACAAGGCTTGGGCAATGGGCATTTATTTTTGTCTGTGTAGATTCTTGCATACAATTTTATTGGGGTTTCAAAATTAATCATTTTCAAACTTTCAAAAATGGAACAAACTACTGTTTCCAAGCATTGTATGCAATGTTACAATATGCAAATTTTTGCAATGTAAAATTATTTTTTCATCAAAAATTAGCAACATCAAGTAAAAACCTACGACAGCTTGTATGTTACTGTGTAAATTACTAATAAATGACACTACTTCTTGTTTGTACATAATATGCGGTATTTATTATTAATTAAAGGTTTATGCAATCTTCGAGTTTTACGGTTGTGACATTTTGTAGTTTATTGTATTGGATGTTCTATTGAGTCACATATTGCCTTAAGACGTGGGAAAATTACCTATTTTCCTTAGCCGATTCGCATCAGATGGTAGACCTTTCAACATTCAACTCAGGAGCGGAAGGGTCGTGGCCCGAGTCCACCTACCATATGTAGTTTTACGTATTTGGATGTAGTTCTGTGTTCAAGAAATTACTTTAAAATATTGAGTACCGGTCCATCTGCCCTACCAGCGTTGGTTAACCATAAATATTCGACCGGCCGGAAATAACACCAGATGGATTTTTTGAGTAAACACGCTGAGGAAGCGCGTAAAATTGCGCAAATATTTTATTGAATAAGTGAGAAGTAGTAGTAGTAGTAATAGGTAGTAGTAGTAGTAGCCGATACAGTTACTGCATATAACCGGTTAACTGACAACTAAGGGAAACCAACATCAAAATGTTGGTCTAATTTTTGAAACTCGAACGGTACTTGAATCCTCGCATTGTCTCCGAATATGCTGTAAAAATAATTTTTCGCACGTCTTGACTTAATCCTGACTTTGTTCATACAACAAACTGCTACGGCAGGTTAGTTGTTCGGGAATCGCTTAGGGACATAGCTTTGTTTTTGTTTTCACAGCAAAATAAGCGTAAGTCAAATAAATACAGCTGATGTTCGTTTCGAAAAAGTTTTTCGATGCAATTCCAATTGCAGTTGCATTACATCGATTTTAAAAATAATTGAAGTTATAACTGCTTTTCTCCAGAGCATATATACTTTCTGACCATTCTCGGTGTCTCGACCCTCGTCACTTTTCGCGATAATGAAGCTGTTTTTGACGATGCTCAGATAGTCAATTATTTTTGCACATTTTTATATTATTTTAGGGTCCTAGAATGTCCATTACCACCAGCTATGCCGTGACTAAATGACCGTATTTAGCTGTGTTCGATTATTGGCTACAATGAGTGGACCCCAGACACCCGGGCGCCATCTGATTGCCGTCTGTCAGTTCACCGCCACCCATGACAAGGAACGCAATTTGACAGTTTGTCGAAAACTCATCGAAAGAGCTGTAGGATATAAAGCTAAGGTGTGCATTAGTTTGTAAGGTTGAGTTGATTCATACTTACAGTCGTATGTTTTCCGTTAAAATAAAAAAATTACTACTTAATGTCTAAAATCAGTTGGTGGCGTGTGTTTTTCGGAATTTTGTCGGCTGAAGCGACATGCAGCTCAGTAAGTATAAAAAAAATCAACGCTTATATTCCTGGCAGTTTTTGTTTCCTAAATTCAGCAAGTTTTTGTAAAAATATGTTACAGAACTCAATGTCAGGCTGCAATAAATTTCGCAGTGTTAACTATAATTGTAATGAAAAAATCTGTAAGTTGTAAAATTCGAAAGTAAATTCATAACGAAAAATTTGATTTTGAAGCATTGTCTCTTAATTATTAAGAGTTATTCTACTAGCGGTTGCTGTTATCTACAGTATCAGTGAATCTATTTAATTTTTTCAAACTTCAAACTTAGCCTAATCAATTGTTTTCAGATGATATTTTTACCCGAATGTTTCGACTACGTTGGTCGCAGCAAGGAAGAGTCTGTGGCGTTAGCCAATCAGCATGAAGATGCATTTTTGGAGTCCTACATGGAAATCGCTCGCCAAAATCAGTGTTGGCTGTCACTGGGGGGATACCACGAAAAGGTGATAGGCTTTAACGCAAATTTCGGGTCTCATTTGTGCAAGAGATTCAAGCCTGGCTCATACTTGTCCTTGTCCTTGTTGCTGTCGGTTTGTCCCTAAGCAATTTCAAGAAAACTGTGCTGCCGTAAGTCTGCATGAATGTCACAGTCAAAACTAGTGTTTATGCAAAAAATTAGACGAAACGAGTCTATCATTCAATAGCTGTCTAAATTTTGCCATTGTCCCTGCTTGACTGTAGATGTCCATGTGTCCTCTAGGACAAGTATGAACCGGGCATGGGCGGTATCAAGAGTGCATAGTAAGATAATAATCTGTGGAGGGGGTACTATGGTCTACTTCGTGGCCTGTTTTTACAGTTAATGGTCGCACGTTGTAATTCTGACCCCTGCCAGGAATTGGTCGAGTGTCATACTCTTCTTATTAGGCACTCTTGGTGGTATTAGCGATTTTGCTGGTTATGTTTGCTAAAACTAGTTTTTTTGTTTGTCCAAAACTAAACAAAAGTTTGCAACTGGTGTTACAGGTTAACAATAGCCTACTGTGTTAATCATGATCTTTTCACTGAGATTTTCTTTTTGAACATACATACGGCTCCAAGTATGTCCGTTAATGGTGCATATGTGCATATTTATTATTCTAGGGTCCAGAAACCGAACGCGTGTACAATACGCATGCTATTTTGAATAGTGAAGGAAATGTGGTCGCCAAGTATCGAAAACTGCATTTGTTTGATTTGGATATTCCCAATCGGGTTCGCCTGAAAGAATCTGATTTCACCATTCCTGGATCCAAGCTACTCCCGCCTGTGGAGACACCTGTTGGGAAAATTGGTTTGGCTACAGTCAGTTGCTTTTGTACTGTTATGCCGTTATCAATCAGTCATCAAGTATTTTTTGTGTTGAGCTGCCTGCATACCCGACAACGTTTTTTGTTCCTTTAGCGGTGGCGCAGGCTTAGAGTCATGCTTGCAAAATTGCGCCGAGTAATACGACCGTCTGTAGCCTCTACCTTTACCTGCAGAATTAACTTTACCTTACCTTTACCAGTGATTAAGCATAGCCTAACTTTACCCATGGGTGATTTGGATAATACGGCCCCCTGCATCACCGATCGTCTTTATTGTCGCAGCCTCACTGGCCACGTCACCGCCTTGAGAAGTGCGAGGTTTTTGTCGTCGGTCAACAAAAATTTAAGAATAAATATTTTTCGATGCCCACTTTAAATCAGTGAAAATAGTCTAGTGACCTGAAGAGGTGGCTGGAGGCCTCAATATTCTTTATACTTGACCATGCTTCAGAAGAAGCAGATCTCAGCATAGCTATATGCGATTGGCAAACAATTGTATCTGTTTATGGAACACTAATTTTTGGTAAAAATACTATAAAAAATCCTAAAAAATATAGATTGGTTTGATACACAACTTATTTTTATTTTGTATAATTTTTTCTTTCTGTTTACTTTTTGTCATTTTTAGTGTTACGATTTGCGATTCCCGGAACAAGCCACGTTGCTCAGACAAGCTAGTTCTGATATATTGACATTTCCCTCGGCTTTCACTATGTACACGGGTCAGGCTCATTGGGAGGTAATTTGGGACACTTATGATTGACCTTTGATTTTATTTGAGACTTTTTAATTTGTTAGCATTGGATTTAAAATGGCACTAAATAATGTATTGTATAAAGGTGCAAATTTTTTAATTTTTTATAGTTATTTTAGCGGTGCTATGGGCCCCATCGGTAATTTTAATTGGCAGTTTTGTTTTCTGCATTTTGATTGCGAAATTATGTCACTTGTAGCTCAACCAATTTTACATCTATTATTTGGTCCACGCAGCTTTTATTGACATATACGCTTCTATTATCTCTCAAAACTGTGAGTTTTTGTGTGCCTGTGTGGCCATTTTGTCGGTCGATCTAAAAACCCTCAAATACCAAGGCCCTTTTTATCATCGGTTTTAGGTGCTCCTACGAGCCCGTGCCATTGAGCAGCAGTGTTGGGTGATTGCTGCAGCACAAGTGGGCTCGCATAACCCCAAGCGCACCAGCTACGGTCATGCCATGGTTGTGGACCCGTGGGGTAGTGTGGTGGCCCAGTGTCCCAAGGAGGAGGAGACCATCTGTCTGGCAGAGATTGACCTGGACCTGTTGAACTCCGTGCGACAAAATCTGCCCTGTGCTGAGCATAAACGCAAAGATGTTTATTGTTTGTTTGGCTTGCAGCAAAGTGCAGGTGAGATATAGGAGGAATTTCATAAGGTCAATTCATATTACCAAGAGTACATAATAGGATGATGTCTCTTGGATTGGATATGAAAATGATTATGTATCGTATTATGTACTCTTGGTATTACTTAGAACCGTGTAAGGGGTTGTTGCACTAAGGTAATCGGCCAGGAGTTGTTGCACTAAATTAAATATTTGTAGTTGTTACAAAAAACTGTAGGTGCAAAATCCGGTGATTCATTAAGAATTTTTTTGTTTGATTTCATTAAAAGTCACCCGATTTTTGAATTACAGTTTATGTACGATTTCACTATGTAAGTTACATTGTTTAGCGTAAGATTAAATCTTTTTGTAATTTACTTTTTAATCGTTTTGTAATTTTGAAACAACTCACATTCGGATTCTGAAAAATACATCTTTACTGACACGTGATAGGCTCGTTGCAGTGCATGGTTGGTTTTTTGGTGACTTTGTCCTTGTCGGTTGACTGCATATTCGGATATGAATTGTTCTTTATATTTTTTCTGGTTTCGCTGAAAATCTGACATGTATAATACCACAGAGCTCGATTACGTACTGTTGTAATATTGGGCGGGATGCATTAAAGGAGTTTTAAGTTTAGACTGTCTCATCTAACTTTCTTTTCGAATGAAGCTATTAGATCATCGTATATTGAAAAATTCTGTATGTATATATTTTATAAAATCACGTGTTTGATTTAAACTGGGCTTAAACTATTAAATGCTGCCCATTATTGCTGATTTTACTAGCGCTACATTAACTTAACGCGCCAAAGATGCTACAAAAACACAAACAGGATAACAACGTAGTTGTTTTTTGAAATAACGTCTATTGACGCATAAGTTTTCATTTTTTTTCTTAGATCCATCCGCTGACTCATTTCAATTCGGTCACGTGACTATTCCGGCGAATCAAGTGTTCCTCGAGTCCTCGTTGTCCTATGCTTTTGTCAACATTAAACCGGTTGTGCCTGGACGTAAGAAATCAACTTTCCCTTTTTAGCTTTTTGTACTGCAATATGCATACCCACAGGGACACGGCCTACGATCAGCAAGGCGTAATTTGTCTTATCGTTAATCGTCTAGTTTGTCGTATTTTGTGAGGGCTCATGGGAAATTGACCGAGTCGGATTAGATTCAGCATGCCCTCATAAGGGATAAATCAGATGAAACTCTAAAAAAGTTGTCAATTTTGCACAGTTCCTAAATTTTTGGTTCTGGAGTCTTCTCTAGGAAAATAAAACATCGCAATGAAAACGTTTGGAAGTATAGTTGATATCACCACTTTGAACTATACTGGGTGTACTTTGATTAGTTGAACATCTTTGGTCCCTAGTCACTACCAGCCATTCATCTCTGTTTAGACGTCCTGGTCAGTTCGAAGCGAGCCGTAGAGCGTCTGACAGAATTATCACCGGCCGAAGTGGCTGATTTGTTCCATACTGCGCAGCAAATTCAGAAAAAGCTCGAGGAATTCTACGAGGTCGGATCCACCACCATTGCTGTACAGGTTCGTAAGCTTTTCAAGTTAGATAGGCTTAGGGTCGATTCATACTTACAGCCGTATATCCGCTTCACGGCGAAATTACTTAATAATCACGCCATTTATATAATTATCTTCGGCATTATTTGCGGCGAGAATCGTGATTTCAAGGCTTGTTGAATTCATTATGTAATTTTCTTTGTGAAAACAGTGCCGGTTTGGCTATAACCTCAGCCAATTAAAACTGAAATCTAAAGTGTCTAATCTCTTTTTTTGAATAGGTAGGTAACTACCATTTTTGTGCTGCACCTGTACACAAAGTAGCATTGAGTAATTAGGCAGCGTCTACTTATGCATCCGTAGCACATTCAATTTCAAGCATCAGGGAGTAAATTTCTGAATTTTTAAAAATTATGGTTTATGTTGAGCGTAATTTTTTCACTTTTACTTTAGGACGGACCGGAAGCTGGTCAAACTGTGAAGGTTAGTTAGTTTTTTCATTGCTTTATATATTTTTCTTCAGATTGACGCTACTGTTCAGTTATAAATAGAGAGTTTGTGGAGCCGACTTTTGAACCCCGATTGTCAGACAAGGGGCAAAGTAGGCTGGACTGTAATACGAATCACCGGTATTCCGCGCTGAAGCCCTAAAGCTGCTCTCACACTTTCTTCTCCTCTTTTGTAGAACCGTATTTTTGTTCTGCCCGCAAAGCCAGCAGTAAATATAAATTATTTTGCCTGTTAAACAGATCCGAGCACCTATAAACACTGGAATTTTTTAGACTTTTCAAGCTTGGAGAAAAATCATGTTTGCGTAGAGTGCAGCACAGTTGCCAATGCCAACCACTTCAGGGGCAGTGACAGAAATTTTATGTTTTGGGGATTTTATATTATACTATTACTACTAAAAGTTTAATATCGAAAAATGCATGAACTATTGCTCCTTTGCGCATAAGACTGCAAATAATATTATGCAATTCACAAATTATAAACCGTTTTGTTCTCTCTAAGATACCGCTTTAGCTACCTACATAGGTTTTTCACATTTTCAATGACGTCGAGATAGAAAATAGGTTTTTCACACGGACTCTAATGGGTAACCCGCGTTGAGATACTTGGGATACAAAAATCACGCCACCTGTTTTGTCTCAGTGTTAAGTGTCAACATTTATTGACATTATCAGACCGTAGTTGATGAACTCTTGATTGTTTTAGCATGTCCACATTCACGTGTTGCCACGAAAGAAGGGTGATTTCCCTGAGAACGATCAAATTTATGCTGAGGTTAGAGACAAGGGCCTCTAGTCTATCATAATTTAGTTTTTTTTATATTTGCCCATAAGGTGGTCGAGTACAGGGTGGTTCCCAGATTCACCTCTTCCTTGTTTTGAAACTATACCAGGCTACGAGTATAGCTCCAAAACAAGGGCATCCTAACTACCAATGGTGTGTGAGTGTAGTATATGCTTTTAAATTAAATTTAGGACAGAGTTTGGGGCCTCACATACCGATCCCGAAGGGTACAGTTGTGAGTACCCCTATAATTTAGTAGACTAAAATAGTTCTTTGTTATAAAATTATATACATTCATTTTGTATTTACGTAACTACATTAAAATATTGTAAAAATTTTATTTGTTTGAATTATTTGTTTAATTTTGCTTCAACGTTATGCTATAACTAACTCATTGATTACCCAAATTATGTTCACAGTTTTGTAAATGTACAACATGTTGACTGAATTAGTGTCAAGAAAGGGAGAGGGAGATTCGTACAAAAATTCTGACAGACATAAAGAAAGAAATGACCCAGGGCGTATTCGAACCACCGATCTCTGGATCAGCAGACCAGCGCTCTAACCATTTGAGCTACTGGGCCGATGAAGAGCTGTCGTAATTCCCTTTAAGTACTCTAGGGGGCCTATCTTACTTCACATTAGTAGGATCAAATAGCTGAAAATATAAATCGAACCAAGAGTACATAATAGGGAAGAGTATGACACTCTTCCCTATTCTAGCTAATCGGCCGGGACGTTGCTCCGGCCGAAATAGCCGTTGTACGCCTTGATTCCAGGGGGGACCCCCCTCGTTTCAGCACACTGCCACGGTGGTGTCTTGATTTCAGGGGGGGGACCCCCTCATTTCAGCACACTGCCAGCACGAAATCGGTGATGTCTTGATTTCAGAAGGCGTAAAACGGCTATTTCGGCCGGAGCAGCCGGAGCATAGCTAGAATAAGGATGAGTGTCATACTCTTCCTTATTATGTATGTACTCTTGATCGAACTTATTATTTCAGCTGGCAAATCACGAACGCGACTCAAGATCGCCAAGATCTAACCAAGAAATGGAAGCAGAAGCTGCTCAATTACGAAAACTTTTTTGATATTTAAGTATTCAACTATTAAAATAAAAACGTTTTATTTCATCCGTGTTACGTTTTTTCATAGATTTAGGCCGAGTCTTAACTACAGAAATTAATTTTATAATTGAAATTTTGGGGAATGAACCCTGGCTGGACATCAAGAACGCTAACCACTATATTACATCCACAACAACAAAAGCTCACAGGCCCTAATTCTCATTCACCACATCTGCATGCAGAAACGAGCCTTTGCGCACTTCATTGCTATTTCAAGGTGGTAAGTTTCCCATGTATCACGGTTTTTTAGATGCCTCGGAGAAACGGCGATTCGGCTATAGCCAATTATTATACACGGATTTGCCTAAAATAGCCGGCAATAGCTATGGCGATTTTCAGCACATATTGCCGATTAGACTGTTTCGCCGCGGCTATAGCTCGCCGTGGCTATTTTGGCGATTTTTAAATGGCCAAGTTTTGACTGAACAAGCTTGGCTATAGCCAGCCTATGGCTATTTTTGAAATCTAGTAGAGACCACCTAGGAGTGGCGATTCGGCTATAGCCGCCAATAGCCGTTTCGAATACACTGTTTTGTCTGAAATAGCCGGCTATAGCTATGGCTCGCCGTGGCTATTTTTTCACTGGTGCTAATTCGCCGCGGCTATAGCTCGCCGTGGCTATTTTGGCGATTTTTAAATGGCCAAGTTTTGACTGAAGAGACGTAGCTATAGCCAGACCATGGCTATTTTTGAAATCTAGTAGAGACCACTTAGGAGTGGCGATTCGGCTATAGCCGCCAATAGCCGTTTCGAATACACTGTTTTGTCTGAAATAGCCGGCTATAGCTATAGCTCGCCGTGGCTATTTTTTCACTAGTGCTAATTCGCCGCGGCTATAGCTCGCCGTGGCTATTTTGGCAATTTTCAAATGGCCAAGTTTTGACTGAAGAAACGTGGCTATGGCTATTTTTCTGAAATCTAGGAGACCACCTAGGAGTGGCGATTCGGCTATAGCCGCCAATAGCCGTTTTGAATACACTGTTTCGTCTGAAATAGCCGGCTATAGCTATAGCTCGCTATGGCTATTTTGGCGATATCCAAAACGAAATAAAAAATGCAAAACTTGATGACTTTGTGGAATCCAACCAACAACCCTACGATTGCGAAGCGAACGCTCTGTCGCTAAGCCACAAAGTCATCTGGAATTGTGACAATAACTGCAGATTTTGAACGAACGACGAAAACTTGCTTCAATGGGGCACAGTAAAAATTGATATTGAGCAGTAATTGAATTATAGAAAAAAGGGGGGACACCCCCCGTGGCAAAAAATAATTCTTTACACATCGTGACCATGTTCTTACTTTATCAGTAACTCTTTTAGCACTGAACTGTGAGATTAATTTACTTATATAGATAGTTTATTGTCAGACTTTCAGGTGCCCTGTAGCTCAATGGTGAAGCAGTCGGACTGGTAACCGATAGGTTGGCAGTTCGATTCTGACAGGCCACACAACTTTTTTCAATTTATAGCTTTGATACTGAAACACTGTTCTAAGCCGGCAAGAGCCCAGCTATAGCCGGACACTAACAGCTATTTCTAGTCAAAACACGGCTATAGCGCTAATAGCCGATTGACAGCGTGGGCTCAACAATTCTGTGAAACGGCTATAGCCGAGCTATAGCCAGGCTATACCGGCTATTCCTAGTCAAATAGTGGCTATAGCGCTAATAGCCGATTGACAGCGTGGGCTCAACAATTCTGTGAAACGGCTATAGCCGAGCTATAGCCAGGCCATACCGGCTATTCCTAGTCAAATAGTGGCTATAGCGCTAATAGCCGATTGACAGCGTGGGCTCAACAATTATGTGAAACGGCTATAGCTGAGCTATAGCCAGGCCATACCGGCTATTCCTAGTCAAATAGTGGCTATAGCGCTAATAGCCGATTGACAGCGTGGGCTCAACAATTCTGTGAAACGGCTATAGCCGAGCTATAGCCAGGCCATACCGGCTATTCCTAGTCAAATAGTGGCTATAGCGCTAATAGCCGATTGACAGCGTGGGCTCAACAATTATGTGAAACGGCTATAGCTGAGCTATAGCCAGGCCATACCGGCTATTCCTAGTCAAATAGTGGCTATAGCGCTAATAGCCGATTGACAGCGTGGGCTCAACAATTCTGTGAAACGGCTATAGCCGAGCTATAGCCAGGCCATACCGGCTATTCCTAGTCAAATAGTGGCTATAGCGCTAATAGCCGATTGACAGCGTGAGCTCAACAATTCTGTGAAACGGCTATAGCCTAGCTATAGCCGGGCTATACCGGCTATTCCTAGTCAAAACACGGCTATAGCGCTAATAGCCGATTGACAGCGTGGGCTCAACAATTATGTGAAACGGCTATAGCTGAGCTATAGCCAGGCCATACCGGCTATTCCTAGTCAAATAGTGGCTATAGCGCTAATAGCCGATTGACAGCGTGGGCTCAACAATTCTGTGAAACGGCTATAGCCGAGCTATAGCCAGGCCATACCGGCTATTCCTAGTCAAATAGTGGCTATAGCGCTAATAGCCGATTGACAGCGTGAGCTCAACAATTCTGTGAAACGGCTATAGCCTAGCTATAGCCGGGCTATACCGGCTATTCCTAGTCAAAAGGCGGCTATAGCGCTAATAGCCGGTTGACAGCGCGGGCTCATCAATTCTGTGAAATGGCTATAACCGAGCTATACCCGGGCTATACCGGCTATTCCTAGTCAAAACACGGCTATAGCGCTAATAGCCGATGCGCGTTGTACCCCTTCTACACTTCTATTATACTTCCATTACTTACGTAACCTTTTGATTAAAGCGAAGACACTGCTATTAGCTGAATACAGGGGGCGGGGGGAAGGGGGGATGGTTATAGCTGCGTAGACTGGGAGGCGGTAGGGTGGTTCCTATCGCTGTCTCAGGAGTAGGCGTAGATAAGCGTTTTGCTCAGTGAAGCTAGGAGGTAATGTGCAAAAAATAGTCTACAAGTGCAGCGAAGGGGTTAAATGCAGCTGGCCGCTATATCTGTCTGAGTGGGGTATAATAAATCGTGATACATGGGAATGTGACCTTCAAGGCTAGTAACTACATAGTTTGTTATCACAGCTCGTTATCAGTCTGTTCTACCTACTTTTTAACCGTTTGTATTTTTTAACCGTTTTCTTTATTTTTTAACAACCGTTTTATTTTTTTGTTTAACATAAAGTTTGGCAGGCGTTTTTAAGGCTGAAGTGAGTGAAAATTGTTTATGTTTTGCAACCTGCAACGCAGGTACTGAACTACTGAAGCTGCAAGTTCTACTTGTAAACTCGCAAGTTTATTGCCAAAAATTGCATTTTCATTGAAACGAAGGCGCTTGCGGTAGCCCCGGCTGGAAACCAAAGCAAAAGTGTCTGGGCCACGCAGACACGATACACATTTGACGGCCGCCCTAAGGCATATGTAGAAAGAATGTCATACCTACTTTTACTTTTCCTATTATGATACTCTTGGTTGGACTAATCTCTTATTTCTGCTACTGTTTGTGACCGGCCGAAAAAAGCCGTCGCCGGCCGGCCGGGAAAAGCCGTCACAAATGGCTGGTTATAAACACCGGCCGGCCAGCCAGATTCAACCGACTGACAAAATTAGGCCGGCATAATAATCCGGCAGGCTAAGTTGCGTTAAGCCAAAATGACACTATAGTTTGGATTACTTGGTTTTGTCCAAAAAATTTGCCGCTCCGGCCGGCCGGCCGGTTTTCACTGGCCGGCCGGCCGAACTTCTCCGCCGGCCCGGCTGCCGGCCGGCCGGAGCCGGCCGGCGGCTTTCGCGGCCAGTCACAAACACTGATTTCTGCCCCCTATTTCGTATTTATATTTCTGATTCCTTATTTATACCATGCTCATTTTTTGCTTGATGGAAAGCGGGCCTTCGTAAAAGTGTTTCTGACACTGCAACATCACTAAGTTTTTAAGATTAATAAGTTTGTTTCATCGTAAGTCAAGGTATTCTCCCTCCTTACATTTTGTTTTAAAATGTATTTCTTTCTCTGATGGGAACTACACTTTAGGTTCGGGTCTCACTGAGCAGAAATAAGAAATAAGCTGTAACGAAGAAAGGTGAAACAAAAAATCGGGGTCAAAAATAAGCAGCCAAACTATAGTCTGACTAAAAATTGCTGAACCCTGACATGAAATAGCTAACTAGCGTGATTTGTTAATAGCTAATAGCCTGAAATTTGTTTTTTTCGTAATGAAATCACGCTTATGTTTTTTCAGGGTCTAGCATTTCTTTAGGAGCAAGTCTTACTTCATTGTTCTTGTTTTAGTCTAGTGGGAACCGGGCCTATATTGTACTGATTGTGAGAATATGACAATGGCATTTATATCTCTTATTGGAATTCTGTTACTTTTATTACCTGCCAAAATTCAATCCATTCCAATTTACCTATGCAGACCCTTGGATTTAACGCACGAAATTACTTCCAATGATCCTGTTTTCCCGCCCTTTGTCCCAGTAGCTGTTAAAGAATCGTTTGCTGGTAAGAAATCCATGAAATTCAATCCAAACCACTAATTGTATATTAGATCAAATTGCGATGTGATTATTTCGTATGTTTACTGACTGAACTGAACCGTCATATGGCTATGGATAGTTAAAGGCACCAGCAAAGATGGGGTAAACCCGATTTGTTTGCGTCGGTTTTCTAGCTAAGATTTGCTGTAACGGAAAGATTGTAGTTACTCTTCTCATTATACAACGTTGCTTTGATAGGGTATGTTAAGCTAGGGCTAATCCAAATTTAATTATTGACTAATTATAAACAAAAGAATAGATATGTAATGTTTTCTGTTTTCAGGCAAATTTTCAGAAACAATCCCTTATTTGGCCTTCAGAAAATTGTGTTTCTTCGAACACTCAGGGACACATATTGATGCTCCGTACCATGCTGACCCAATGGGGGTTACTGCTGAAAAAGTTAGCTTTAGGTTTTCGTTCTGTGCATAGTGCATGTACCTAGATATGGAAAGTGATAGCAAGAATACATAATAGTATCTCACTGTTATTAGTATCATTACATGAGTCCTGCCTGTGTTCTAGCCCGGGTAGACACACTTTAGTACACGAGCGTTGGTGCATTGATAAGCAATAATAAAGTGATAAAAAGTTACTAACTCAATAATTAATTCATAGTGTAGTTGCAAAAACCTCAGAAAAGGTTTGCTAATATGTTACCTTTGAAGATATTTTTGCAAGCTTTAAACGAGACTAAATGAAAAACTTTGGCAGCTGAAGGCTGGATCTGAAACTTTGTCAAAATGTCCCCAAAATTATTCGCAAACCTTTTGTGATTTGTTTACAACTATACTATGAATTAATAATGAATTAGTAACTTTTCGTCACTTTCTTATTGCTTATCGATGTATTCGCCATTATGTGCTAAAGTGTGTTACGCTCAAAATCTACACTCTGATTGACCACGTACCTGCTTATTCAACAGCGCATCTACTTGTGCTGTGCTAGAACACAAACAGGAAGGAGAGTGTCTCACTCTTCTTCTAATTACTTACTTTTTACTTTTGACCGCTTCGGCACCAGTGTCCATGCGGCTATCCAGTATCCCCAAATGTCCCTGACCTAAGCTTTTCATTGCACGCGGTTTTGCATCGCTCCTTGGCAGTCCGCACTCCGCAGCCCACGTTTCCGGCTTCGCCCAGCCATTTGCGGAGATCAAAGATGGGGGCGGGGCTCTAGTAGTGTTTTTGACCGGCCGGGAAAAGCCGGCCGGCTGGCTAAAATCAGCCGGCCGGTCGGCCGCTCGCTTAAAAACACCGGCCGTCCATCCAGATTCAACCGACTGACAAAATTAAGCCGGCATAACAATCCGGCAGGCTAAGTTATGCCAAAATGACACTCTGGACTGGTTTTATCCAAAAATTCGGCCGCTCCGGCCGGCCGGCTTTTACCGGCCGGGCGGCCGTTCACAGCCGGGCGGCTGGTTGGCCGAACGCCGAAGTTCTTCGCCGGCCCGGCCGCCGGCCGGCCGGCGGCTTTCGCGGCCGGTCACAAACACTAGGCTCTAGTAGATATTGTAGTGATTGATCCCAGGTTTTGAAAACATAGCCAACAAGTCGCTTCTAGCTCGGTGTTGGCCTCATGGATAATGATCTGACAGCGAAGTACGTATTATTCACCGACGCTCCAGCAAGTGATAGACTAGAAATCATTGCGTGAATGTCGTCTGTTGACGTGGCTAGCTACAGTACCAATCAAAAATAGAGTCTGATGCTCGTACGAGCATGAGCACTTGGTGACCATGCTCGCAGAAATTGAGGTGCGCGCGAGCACTGCTCGAAAGCAGTCCAATTTTATTGACATTAATTTGGCAGCCCGCAGTCAACAGCTGACTTGCGTTCGTGTGATAAAGGGGGGCTTAGAACTGAGCTCAATTTGTGAAAAATAAGTGAGAAAGAAATTAACGGATAATTTACAGATTGAGTATACAATTTCACTTAAGGTGGTAGTTGCGTTTTCGAGGTTTTTGTGATTTCTATGTAAACTTTGCGCCACCAGTACTCAAGTTATAAGTGACGCCTGAGCATAAATTTTTGGGACAGTATTGTAAAGTTCAAAATCCCCAGGCATGTCTCTCACTTTTTTTAAATTTCAGCTGTGGACATTTTTAGAGCGTTTTAATTACAAGAAAATATCCTAAATTTTCGGTGCGTTTGCTTTTCAGCTATTTTCTCAGTAAATTGACTAGTTATTAAAAAAGTGGGGGACATGCCTGGGGATTTTAAACATGTCAAAAACCTTACCAACTTTCAGCCCCAACATGTAATCGTATGATTCAGAGCTGTGGCGCAAACTTTTTGTAAAAAATTTTATTATTTTGGAAAGGACCTTTCTTTAGTCGCTTATACTCAAAGGAAAATCACAGGTTAAATTTCAAGGCATGGCATACATTTAGGAAAGATATTGTTCTACCTAATGCAAAAGACCGCTTGTGATTTGAATTTGTAAACGCTGAGCTATGGCTTTTTAAAAAAGCACCTAAAAACGCAATTACCCCCTTAACATGTATTACCTAGATTTTAAGTATGTTTTATTATTTTTTAATTATTGACCCTTTTTCACTCTCAGCATAACTGGAGCTTTTCTTGCCCAATTTCGACCTTAATTTATAGCAAAAGTTAGCCAGGCTCTTGTTTCAACTCAGCATCACAACTAAAATTGTCCAGCAACAGAACGGATGAAGTAATTACTGGTCCTGACGACATAGTTTGTAGTGTCCCCGTGTATACATATATTAGTCATGATCAATAAGCTATAGCTATACGTAAAATTGCAGTTTAAACGTTAATATTTTTATGTTTCTGACATTTTGCAATTAGGCACGAAATAAGTTAATGAATTTAAAGTGAATTAGTTGCTAGAATTTTATTACAGTTATTACAGACATAAAAAATACGTTTATATTTTATAAACGCTAATTTGGGATAGGTATGTTAGCCTCAATCTTTTCATAACACTAATAACCTTCCTGAGAGGAATGAAAATTTTCATCGAAGAAACGCAAAATTTGGTTTTCTGAATATTTCTAGAGAAGTTTATTTCTCTTTAGAAATAATTCGCTGCAACAGGGGCATTAAATATAGCATCCTAATAAAATATTTTGTACCCACAAGAATTTTTTTCATTAAACGGAAATCATAGATTTCACTCAAACACAAAGGTATCATGTTGGGTACGTAATAGAGGTTATGAATTGTTATAATCAAAAATATTAATACAACTCATTTCTAGTTGCCCCCCTTAAACAAACCATGTGTCATATTGAAAGCTGAGGTCAAAACCTGACCCGTGGTATAATTTGGAGCTGAGGCTGACCACGAAATGTTTTGCTACTATTGAAACGTAAAGCGACAATAGTAATAATTATTAATAGCTACTTTATCAACTTTGTAAAAATTAAATAAGAAATATTGGAAAACGGGCAAGATTTCTGTTAGTTTAATCCTTTAAGGTATATGTGTGATATAAGTTTTTCTACATTTCAATCCTATTTGAATTCCAGGCCCCCTTTATCACGAGTGGCACGAACGCAAGTCAGCTGCTGACTGCGGGCTGCCACGTTAATGTCAATAAAATTTGACTGCTTTCGAGCAGTGCTCGCGCGCACCTCAATTTCTGCGAGCATGGTCACCAAGTGCTCGTGCTCGTACGAGCATCAGACTCTATTTTTGATTGGTACTGTAGAAGGTAATGTCATCTGCAAAATCAAGATCTGTAATGCGGGTGCCACATGAATAGAGAGTTACTCCACCAGCTGGATTTCGGTCCAAGGCTTTGGTAAACACCCAGTTTAGGATAAAGTTAAATAATAATCTAGTCTTTTATAAAGAGTGAGACACTATCATGTACTCTTGGTGATAGGAATGTGGGTAGCATATATGAGACACAAAATGATATTCCTACTAAAGCCCAGTTCATACTTGTTCTCAAGTCCTTATTTGTTCATACTTAGGACTTGAGGATAGGGACAAGGGCAAATTTCAATCAGCTGCTGTTAAAGTTGACGTTGACGCGTTGGCTCCTCTTTTGCCTGACAACTACGCTTTATCTCAACTTTGCTTTAGGCAATAAATATAAGATTAGGTCGAGTCTGTAGTTTTTTAATTTCTCAAGAAAAACGACAGGACAAGAACAAGTATGAACCGGGCTTTTATGATAACACTTTTAGATTGAACTAGATCAAATCATTGGCCCTGCAGTCGTATTCGATATCAGTGATCGAGTTGAAAGCAATCCCTCTGAATCGCTGAAAGTTGTTGACGTTGTTGCTTGGGAATCAAAATACGGTCAGATTCCGGACGGTGCTATAGTTTTGTTGAATACTGGATGGAGTAAAAAATACAGGGATGCTGAAAAGTTTCTCAATTATGACAATAAAACTGATCAATATCACTTTCCAGGTAAATAAATTATTAATATAACTATTAAGTATTAAAGTATTATTTAAGGTGGCGCTTAGGGAAACCAACTTTGGCGTTTAATTTTTTTCAGCTGCATTTTTGATCATAATATCTTGAAGAAAAGTTGTTCAGAATGAAAAGGGCTTTCATTTGATGTGCATATTGTGATTAAAAATTTTTCTCGAATTTTTTTGACAATTTTGTAACCGTAGCTTAAAATTTTTTGTTTCAATATAAACTGATCACTCATATCACTGAAATGTGCGGTTTCTTAGCTTTAAATTGATGTATTAAACATAAGAATACGTTGAAGCTTTGCTGAGTAATTTAGCCGTGAAAATGCAAATCAAAAATGAAAAACCTAAAAAGCTGATAAATCTTCTAAAAAGTCAAATTTTTGATTTAATTTTTTAAAAAATTGAGTATGGCTTTTGGTAACTTTTTCAACGGAAATATGCAGTCCTAGAAAAGGTCTAATTTTTGAAAAAGTGAAACGTGTGGGCAAACCTTACATTTTTGTGTAGCGAAATCGACTACTTTTTTTAGACCTGGGTCCCAGCTGCCGATTGCGATCGAGTTGAAAATTTGCACAATGAAAGAAAGAATATAAATGCAGACGTGAAAGTTTTTCGATTTTCAAATTTTGGCTCGCAGCACTTTTTGTAGTCGCTCAAACACAAAGGATTTTTGAAAAATCGTTTTTTTGCAAAATCAAAAATAGAAATAAAAAATCGAAGATCAATCACGTCTAGAGTTTTGAAAGATCTTTCTATTGATACCAAGATCGTCAAAATCGGTTGAAGTTTCGCTGAGCTAGGTCAAAAATAAAATTAGTGTGAATAGGAAATTCGACATGGTCATAAAATTTGACACATTCACATTAAAGTGCTGAAATGTATTGTAAATAGGTTTTTTTGAGGTCTCTTTGATGTAAAATCAAAATGGTATTAGTACTGACAGCATGAGCTTAGCGCCAAACATGACTTTTTGAGGTGAGCGCCACCTTAAGGTTAGTACCGTTTGTTCTAATCGTTTGAACTTTTGAACTTTTGAACAGTCTGCAGTAAGCAGGCCACGAATTCATCAAATAAGCACGAGTTCTATAAGTAATGGTGGAAAAATTAGGAGACTTGTTAATGTTAAATTTTAATGGAACATAGTATTTTTCTTTTGAGGCCACTATATAATTTATTGATATCAAATGATATGATTTATTGATAAATATATAAAAGATATTTATCTTATATTTGATATTTGTTAATCCTTCTTAAAACGACGGTTTTTAATTGATTTGAGTTTTGAACTGCTATGTTGAGGTAAAAACGTTAACCTGCAGTAATAGAGTAATGCTTTCGGAATTGCTACACATACACAAGACTGTAATACCTAATTATTCTTTTTAGCATAAATTTAAAAAGAATGCATAGATTATTCTAAAAATTTACCTGCCTACCTAGTACCTAACCTACCCACTTGTAAATTTTAGGTTACCTACCCGACCTATGAATTAATTTTATATCTGTTGTATTTCAGGCTATTCTGCAGAAGTTGCAGAGTGGTTATCGATGAATCGCAATGTTTCGATGCTAGGCATTGACACACTTTCAGTCGACACAGGTCCCGCGTCTGATTCAATACCCGTGCATCATACACTTTTGAAAAAAGGCATTGTAGCCATTGAAAACCTGAACAATCTTGAAAAACTACCACCCCATGGAGCTACAGTATTCATTCCACCAGTCAAACTTGCTGGAGCAACGGGAGCTTGGGTGAGAGCTTTTGCTCTTGGCTGGAATGGTGAAAAGGACCCTTGCCGTCACAGTGCAGATGTTTTGAAGAATATTAAAAGAAACTCAAATCGTGTTGATTTTTAATTGGCCACCATTGTTCAACGCGATATTATTCTCTTCAGAACATCTAAGTCAGGTTGAAAATTGCATCTATGAATGCAGAGAAAAACAACTATTTAACATGCTATATAACCCTTTAGTTCCCAGAGCTGCCATTTGGCACATCACGTGATGAATACCCAGTCCGGGGCCATAAAACTTGATTTGTTCATTCTATTCAGCTGAACTGCAAATTGTTTTTTCAGAAAGCTTAGATCTGTATATTTAGTGGCCAAATTTTGAATCTTCTGCCGCACAACAAAACTTATGCTTCCATAAGCAATGTGCAAATTTAACTTTTTTTCATCGCAAAAGTAGTATTTTCTTCGTGACCTCATCAAGATTTTGGGTTGCGCCGCCGGCAGTCAACTTTGTATGCATCAGATACAACAAATGTTGTACTCTATTGCTAGCCTTCAACTATGGCAAGCGCACGACTTTTGTGTTAACACTCTAGGGGGAGGTACATATTATGCCTGAGCGATGGCGCAATTTTTTCACAAATTCTCAACTTTGAGCGCTTATAACGCAAAAACGGTGCACCCTAGACAACTAATCGACTCACTATGATTTGTGCACCATTCATTTCTCTATCGAATGGTGGTTTCGCGATCTCTCTACGATGCACGTAACTCGAGCAATGCTCAAAAAACTAGAAGGTGTCAGAATCAGGCTGCCTGGCGCGAGATACTCTGGGCATTAAAGGGTTAAGACTCTGAGGTGTCATTAAGCTGATTTTTACGAGCGTAAGTTAACACAGTAATATGTACGATACATCTTAATTTTATAAACAAGAAGTCACTTTTGACCCATAGCATTTCTTGTATTTCCTTTATTAAAAAGCAATGCTTTCTTATTACGCGGCCCCCGAAGGGGCCGCGTATATACCTACTATATTCAGATTCTCCTATGTATGTTATTTCGGGTAGGTCAATTTTCTAGTGTTAATTAACACTAGAAAGGCAGGTACCTCCCGTCTTCTATCCATTTATTCATTTACCTACCCAACTTACGAGTTGGCTTTTCAGCCATGACACAATTCTCGCAGTGAACTGCAAAAGTGAAAGCGTCGGAGTGGAATCGAACCACTAACATTTGGATTCTGAATCCATAGCTCAACCAACTGAGCCAACCGGTCACTGATAACCACCGCATTTATAAAACAACAAAAAATTGTCATCTTGCTAATCAGCAGAGCGACTGTATCAGCACTCTATTTGATGTTATCCTGAATGTTTTATCAAATTGCGTTGATTAAATTTTCACTAATCAAATCTTAGATTATGCATGTGAAGCTGCAGCTCTGTCGCACACAAAGAAGTTGTGTACATACATTAGTTAAGTTATGGCTATTTCCAACAGGTTCTCATTAGTGCAACGGTTAGCACTCTGGACTCCAAATCCAGGTATTCCAGTTCGAATCTCGATGAGAATCTAACACTTTTTAATTAACGTTTTTTAAAATACAAGCTTTAAAATTTTAACGTGAAAACCTGTTTAAAATTTACAAATTTTTGCTGTTTGAGAGGCTTTCAGGCAAATGAACAGTAAAATGTTCTGCAATGTGTATAAGTTTGCTTGATTTAAAAAATGATTTTATCAACAGATAATGGCCGCTATCCACAGATAATGGCCGCGTTTAATATTTCCTCTGGGATATTGACGCTCAGACCTCACAATTTGACCACTTCTCACTCAGCAGAAGAACTTGTTTAACTGCAAGTTTTGCCGTATCAGTGAGTATCTGTTAGTGATGTCGACGAAATTTCTGTGCTGCTTTACTGCTTTCATTTCTACAGTAATAAATAAATGAAAAACATTTCTACCGTAATTTGTTGACATTGTTAGTTAGACTTACAAACTGTAGGACGTGTAAACCAAACTTGCGTATAGTTTTTTACCACCATCAAACCCAGCCAAGTCTGTTGAAGATGTTTCTTTCTGGGATGTATGAGCTCTCATAAGCTTCCTACAGTGGAATACTCGTTCAACCGGTAATATATGTATTTCATTACTTTTATTTTAACATGTGAAGTTATACACTGGGTTGGTGCTGAAAGCCACATATATAGTCGGTTCTGGTGGCTGACTTTGCTCACATGCAGCTCATAGTCGAGAAGAATTTGTCGACATAAGAGAGATTTATTTTACGGAAAACAGTACAAAAATAGTTTACATCAATATTACAACATATTGAACAATACAGGAATTCACTATCGTCTGTTCCTAGCGTTATTTTTGGAAGTTAAAAAATTAGGTCAAGATATCTGCCTCCTTGCAATTTTGTTCTGAAGTAAAATTTTTCTTTCTCTGATGGAAACTTTAGTTTAGCCCGGTTCTTATTCAGCAAAAATAAGAAATGAGCTACCTATATGAAAAACGAAACATAAACTCAAGGCCGGTTCACACGAGGCAATTTGCAGGCGAATTTCAAGCAACCACCACCAGGCAACGCCCAAGCAACGCGCGTTGCTTGAAAATCGCCTTGTGTGAACATACAGGCAATATCCAGGCAACCAACATTTTTCAGTCGCGACTTGCGCAGTCTTTTCAGGCAACGTGCAGGTAAAATTTTTTATGTCAGTCTAGTGAGAAGAGAACCGGGCCTAAATTTTACTAATTGGGAGATTATGACAATGGGATTTATAACTCTTATTGGATTTCTGTTGCTTTTTTTTACTGAAATCCAATCCATTCCAATTTACCTGTGCAAACCCTTGGATTTAACGCACGTTATTACTGCCAATGATCCTGTATTCCCACCATATGCTCCAGTAACAGTTGAACAATCGTTTGCTGGTAAGAAACACATGAAAAGCAAATATTTAAAACCTGCAGAAATTTTAGGTAAAGCAGCCTAAGCTAATCCGTTGAAATGGTATAGACAACTTGAATTTTGAAAGTTTTTTAATATATTTTATAAAATGAAAACGGTAGGTTCGGTGCCCTTTACTCGATTCATAATTACAGCCGTAAGTATCTAGGTTCAGCCTGAAAAATTATGAAATATTCGCGCCACGAATCAGATCGTATCATCTGTATCAGAGCGTATGTGAATATTTAGTAATTTTGTCATCGGAATGGACATACGGCTGTAAGAATCAATCGACACTAAGATACTCAAAGGCCAGAAAAGGGGTTTAACTTTAGACGAGTGTTTGTGACCTGCCGGATTACACGCTTGGTCACAAACTACTTTACACTCGGTCTATTGTAATAAAACATTCTATGTGTATTTCATACGATCAACTGATCCAGTATTTATATTAATTAAGTTTGTCAGTCCCACCTAAAGTATTTCCGTCGGTTTTACGGCTTGCTTACATAGCTATAACGAAAAGTCTAATACTCTTTTCAATATACAACGTTGCGTTGACTAGCCATTCAATGTGATTTTCAATTTATATATACTCTTTTTGAATTCTGTTCGCTGAGGTATTAACAAGATTACCTTTATTTGAAACATAACATAAATATGCATGCTGAGAAGTAAATGTTAAAATTTTACAGTACAAATTTCTCCAACGACTTGGATCTGCTTGCAAAACTACGTTCAGTTGATCAATATTCAGTTAATTAAGAACTACAGTACCGCTCAGAATCACCGACCCCTGATTCCGCAGTCAGACTCCGGAGTCAGAGTCGGAGTCATGATTCCATTGACGTAACGAATGTCAAAAGTACTGACCATTAATCAGAAGTATCGGTTTCAGTGGAATCAGACTGACTCCGGAATCAAGGAGTCAGTTTGATTCCATCTGATTCCGTAAATATTATGCTATATTAGCTAGCGTATGCAGTAGACAATTGTTAGCGTTTCAAAATCAAAGTGGTAAAACAACAGCTATATATTTTATTGCATAGGGGGTCTTGATGTAAAAAACTGTAAGCAGTATATAAAAAAATTATTGCTGTAAATACCAATTACTGCTATTTCGTTGGCCTACAAATTTGTATTAACTATTAACAATTTTAACGAAAATTCCATAATTTATAGTTTTATTGTAAAGTGAACCCCTCTTTTCAAAATAGCTGACAAATAACTATGTGTAAAAACGTCTTTCAAAGCTCAAAAACGACGTATACCTAGACTTTAAAGCTGATTTTTTTGCATTGAAACAGTTAGTTGACTAGCATTTGAAGCTAGAGACTAAAAGACACACGTTCCTTAGTTTATTAACAATATGTTTCTTTTCTGAGACATTTGACTGAAGTTAAACACCACCGCAAACTTCACTTCTTAAGACAAGCACCAGAATCAGCCAACATGAACATAAAGTGCATTAATTTTGATCTTTTCTCACATCTTACTTACATTCTATAACAGCGTGTAAATATTAAAATTTCTACAAAAGTATATTTACTTTACCCAATAGCCTATTAATAGAAACGTAAGAACACTTAATAAATTAATATAGCAATTAATATAAAATGTTTTCATCAGTTATGTACTATATAGTGATGTAATATGTATATATGTACTAGATGTACAGAATAACATTAC
Organism: Trissonchulus sp. WLG1_4; assembly: GCA_030248245.1. Lineage (NCBI taxonomy): Eukaryota > Metazoa > Nematoda > Enoplea > Enoplida > Ironidae > Trissonchulus > Trissonchulus sp. WLG1_4. Next base: position 6,136 of record JASANF010004384.1, on the reverse strand, counting down.
TCTGGAATTCTGAAGCACCAACCACTAATTTAGTGCTGCAATGCTAGCATAATATCATTACTTTCGATTGAGCTTCAGCAGTAGTAGTCACATTTCGTTTTTTGCCTGTAAATTTGAAAAGAGGGGTTCACTTCATTAAGAAGTCTAAACACGAACACATTTTTTTCAGAATCGCTTCAAAACATAATATTTGTAGTCCAACAAAATAGCAGTACCTAATCGGGATTTAAGCAATAACTTTACTGCTTACAGTTTTTTACGTCAGAACTCAGAACCCCCCTTCGCAATAAAATAATATAGCTACTGTTTTTGCCACTTTTCCATTATGAAACACTAACAAATGTTGACTGCATAGGTACGCTAGCTGATATAGCATAATATTTACGGAATCAGATGGAATCAAACTGACTCCTTGATTCCGGAGTCAGTCTGATTCCACTGAAACCGATACTTCTGATTAATGGTCAAAACTTTTGACATTCGTTACGTCAATGGAATCATGACTCCGACTCTGACTCCGGAGTCTGACTCCGGAATCAGGGGTCGGTGATTCTGAGCGGTACTGTAATTCAAAGAAATGAATTCATAAAGTGTATTCAATTTGAAATTAATTTCTGTGCTTTATTTTCAGGTAAATTTTCAAAAACAATTCCTTATGTGGCGTTCAGAAAACTGTGCTTTTTCGAACACTCAGGGACACATATTGATGCGCCGTATCATATTGATCCAGCAGGGGTTACTGTTGAAAAAGTTCGCTTTTAATTTTTTTGTCATTTTGTAGTGCCTTTTGGGGTCAAATTTTGGGTTTGGGTTTTGTTGAGAAAATGTCCTTTAAGAATATTTGCTGCGTTTCTCCAAAAATAGTTTTAATGACATTAATGAACTTGATACAACTTTTGCAAACAATAGCAAAATTTGGTCGAGAGCTTTTTCGGACTTGCTTTTGAATCAGATGCTGGAGCACAAACAATAAGGACTATGAACTCAGACTGTACGTATTGTCACTACATTGATGTACCTACCAATGCTTAGTTCATGTTTGTCCTTAAGGACATAAGGACAAAACCAAGGACAAATTTTGATCAGCTGCTGGTTAACGGTGATCGTTTTGGCTAATTCTTCGCCTGAGAACTCGGTTTAATCTCAACTTGCTTCATGCAAAAAACAGGATCCAGCAGTTTTTCTTAAATTTTTCAATGACAAACGACAGGAAAATGAACAAGAACAAGTATGAGTAAGAACCGGACTTTCAAGAAACTGTTATACATTTTAGATTGAATTGGATCAAATCATTGGCCCTGCAGTCGTATTCGATATAAGTGATCGAGTTGAAAGAAATTCCTCTGAATCGTTGAAAGTTGCTGACGTTGTTGCTTGGGAATCAAATTACGGCCAGATTCCGGACGGTGCTATAGTTTTGTTGAATACTGGATGGAGTAAAAATTACAGGGATGCTGAAAAGTTCCTCAATTATGACAATAAAACTGATCAATATCACTTTCCAGGTAAATAAATTATCTATATAAAATAAATTTAAAAGTATCTTTTATTCTAGTCTTTTGAACGCAGTCTCCAGGAAGCAGATCAACCTTCCGTCAAATAAAGATGAGTCTTATAAGTAAAGGCAAAAAAATTAGGAGATTTTCTGATGTTAAGTTTTATTTAAAATTTAATATAGTATTCTATAAAGTCACTATTTTATTATCGCTATTTATTTATCTTTTTACTATTTGTTAATCTTAAGTGAAGCGATGTTTTTCTATTGATTTGAATTGATATGTTGACTTAAAAAATGAGTAACCTACAATGTTGGATTATGCTTTCCAAATTTGTTACTACATTACTCCATACGGATGCCCTAAGACTGCCATAGTTAGTCTTTTTTAGCCCAAATTAAAAAGACACATACTTCTAGGTTAATCACCCGATATAATGCGCTAATTTTTTGTTGTTTCAGGCTATTCTGCAGAAGTTGCCGAGTGGCTATCAATGAATCGCAATGTTTCAATGCTAGGTATTGACACAGTTTCAGTTGACACTGGTCCCTCGACTGATTTATTACCCGTGCATCATACACTTTTGAAAAAAGGCATTGTAGCCATTGAAAACCTGAACAATCTTGAAAAACTTCCACCCCATGGAGCTACAGTATTCATTCCACCAGTCAAACTAGCTGGAGCAACGGGAGCTTGGGTGAGAGCTTTTGCTCTTGGCTGGAATGGTGAAAAGGACCCTTGCCGTCACAGTGCAGACGTTTTGAAGAATATTAAAAGAAACTCAAATCGTGTTGATTTTTAATAGAATAATATTGTGATTTTTCAATGCGTGCTTATTTAGTTCAAAAGATCTTAAGTCAGGGATGAATACATTATACATACATACATACATACATACATACATACATACATACATACATACATACATACATACATACATACATACATACATACATCATTGAAATAGGACTTACGAACCCCGAAGTCTGTTCCTTATCACCAGTTTTTTTTGCACATTCAGGTTTGCTTTGTTTAAAGTAAAAATAGATGTTGATAATACCTAGATTTTTTGGCTTATGAGTGTAATATGCCTGGAAAGAGAGAATGTTTGGCTACAAAATGAGCTAGCAATCACCTCTGACTGTTGACGATACATAACGCTATGCTAACGCAAAGATAAGTAGCTGTTAAGTTGGCAGGTTTAGTGTTCCTTATTGGCCGAGTTTACCCTACAATAGAGAATAATAAAAAGAGACAAACATTTTCACTGGTGTAACATTTGAATTTGACTTGAGACTGGTCACGCAGCTAATAAAGAACATTTAGTCGACAGATTTATTTTACATTCAACAGTACAAAAATAGTCTACATACATCAATATTACAACATATTGAACAATACAGAAATTTACTATTGTCTGTTTCTAGCGAGAGCTTGTTATTTATTTTCATGTATTTTAGTCATGATTTCATCAATGCGATTTTAGTCACAACTTATTATCGACCAACTAATCGCGCTCGACCTTTTCTCTCCTTGTTGTCTGAGTCCCGTCTGCCCGGGATTTCTGTCTGGTAAATGTACGTACGTCCTTTTCGCGTACATTTGTGAATCAGGCCTCCAAATTCCACTTCTTGGTCTACTTTGATTTCTAGACCATCGTTTGATATGCATGCTGAAAACAAAAACCATTCAGTTTGCATCTTATGTATATATTAGGTTTACTGTACTAGGGGGTTCCGCCCGGTTATGGCTAACGGCTAGTTACGAATAAGACGAAGTTTACTGGCTCAGATAACTGGTCAGGTGAGCAGCAGCGTCATAAGTGAGCAGTCAAATTAAAGCGTGACATCTGTACAGCCAATGAGTGAAATTTCAAGTATGTCACGTGAAGTTAGCCGAAGCAAGTTAAAATATTGTACGTATACCTCACTAGTCAGCAGAACCCAGCTAAGAATCGGACACATTTTGTTAATTTGAAAGGCACGGATATATTTTTCGGGTAAGTGTTTTTACAAAAAATTTATACTGCAGCAACCTGCAACTTCTGGAGATTCTGTTGATGTGTTTACATTTGAAATGCAACTAGTTTTTGCTGAGAAAATATAGAACAATTGAAGGGTGTGCAAAATTGGGGGGGTCCGCCAATTATGAATAATCAGCAAAACAAGGAGCCTAGTCATGGCTAAGGCGTACCATTTATGAATAATATCAAGAGTACATAAAATTCGTGTACTCTTAGTGGTGTGATGCTAAATTAGAGTGTCTTTTTGGGCCGAAGTTATTGCTTTTTGTATGTTTGGCTTGGATTGTAGCCTAATAAGCCATTAAACCTCCACCTAGGCTCTGCAGTCCCCTAGATTCTCTGATTGTCATTTCCAGGCACACTAATCTCGTTATTGTTGATTTCTGCATTTTCTACACACCTATGTAATAGAGATACCTACATTTTATATATTTTTACTGCAGTCAGGAAAACTAAAATTATGAAATAGTCAGTTAAACATCGTGCTCGCTTAGGAACCATGTCAAAATGAATGCGTTTTCAAAAGCGTATTATGCGTTTGAAAATACGCTTTTGAAAACGTATAAAATTTCTGCAATTCGCATTATTTGACGGATGGCCGAAACTTGCTATCCGTCAGCTGTTTCGAATTTGAGGGGATGCTAGTACTAAATAGACACGCAGTCTATAGTTACGACCAACATGTTATTACGTGGTCAAACAAACTTAGCGTGTGTGGGCCCAATAAATGGCCAGCACATAAAATAGAGGCGAAGGTTCTGACAACAGCTGTCTCTGCAACAACTTGACAGCTCGCCAAATCTAAAAACGTATATTTTCTGATTAATTCGCATAATTTTTCAGCAAATATGCGGATTGAAACGCATAAAAATGAAGCGCATAATGCGCTTTAGTTTTGACACGGTTCCTTAGGTATTGTATCATGCTTTGATGGGAACAAAAAGTGGTTGTATAATGTTGAACATTTGCCCACATAACTGCAAGCAGACTAGCACAGTATACTACATATGTTAGTACATAGTATACTTGGAGTAAAGCAGATGGCGGCTATTAAATTAAAATATATAAGTCTGGTCCTGGTGTCATGGGATCAGTTGTTTTGAATGACCTCAATACTAGACTTTATACTTCTCGACTGGGCTGCAAACGTAATGCCGGTTTTCATTAAGGTTAATATTTAGTTAAGAATTAAAAATAAATTACAGAAGCAGCAAGTCGAAATAAAGGGAGAAATGAAAGGCTTATTTTGACTGTCTGATTTCTTATTTTTGTAGTAAGAATGCGTTTTTATCTGAAAAAAGAACGTACGTAGTGTATCTTGCTTGCTATATATTGTTACATACATGTTTTACCTAGTGAGAATCGGACGTAAATGCTGTGTTTGAGTCTGAAATCTGCATAGTAACTATATGGTAGTCAGTAACTCAGTCATCACCTACATACATATGTACCTACATAACTGAACACTGGTCCGTTTACCTATGTAAATTGCCTACGTCCTATGTAGATTGTAATTTTTAAAAATTTTCTTGCCCATTGTCAGTACTATGTCTAGTTTTACGGAAATAATCAGGTCTCCACATAGCTAATAATTGACCGTGTTCCGAAAGAAATAAGCAAGCAAATTCAGAGCAAGTCTAAATGAGATTCTTGCAAAAAAACTATTTTTTGTAGGTAATTTCTTTTGTAGGTAATTTTATTTTCTTTTTGTATGTCGGCTACATATATAGGCTACACAATATTCAAAGTATCAACTGTGAAAGGGTTAAGTACTTAAGTTTGTCCTAGCAATTAATATAAATTTGTGCTCAGGACAACTTTCACGGATATCCTGCATCTGGCCGAGCAGTGATTCAAAAATTGATATAGACAATTGACGGTCTGGGCCACATGCCTTTTTTCAAAATCTAATAGGGTTTATTTATGTTATGTTTAGCATACTCGTAGTAATTATTTTTGAGCTTACAAAGCAAACTTTTACCCCGAAATCAGACTTTAAAAGCAATACTGTCGAAATTCGATATAAGTAGATATGGCGTAGTTAAATTAGTAGTGATTTTTAATGAAAGTAGATAATATACGTAAGAAAAGACGATAAACACTAGCGGATCTCCTATCGGGCAATCCCCAGCAATTAGTAAATGTCATGGGTTCAGCCGGAGACCCCTCATCGTTTGAGTACACTGCCGGCTTTCCAGCTGAAAATTATGGGCGTTTTCCAACAAGGAGGGTATCCCTTTAGGGTTCTGACTCTGAGGGCTCAATTCAATAGTATACATACTGTATATGTGCTAAAATTCTGAAAAATTGCTCAACAAAATTCCGGTTTGGTTAAGAAGAGGGCATAAAACACCAGTGTCCACATAACTAAGCCTAAGCTTCAGCCTAAGCCTAAACTGAGCTCGATACTAACTCTGGGATTAAGCTTAAGGAGCCTAAATCCCAAATAGAGTCAAAATTTTAGTATTTTTAAAAACGCACACGCACACTCACATGCATTTTGCCATTAGTCATATTTGGGCGGAGTTAGCCATAATTGGGATGCCAAGTATTCATAACTGGCCGAACCCTTCCTATTGAAAATTGGGATGTATTCATAACCGGGCGGAACCCCCTA